>JBBPRB010000973.1:0-11441 GCA_038092815.1 Hortiboletus rubellus | reverse complement strand
GGAGATTGTTCCGAAGCGTGCGTCGAGCTCGCTCTAGCCGATATAGCGGCTGTGCTGTTAACCCGGCTAGCTTTCTAGCGGTACCGGCTAACAACACTCTGAGGATACCGAACTAGCTCTAATGCACCTCCCGCCTTCTTTTACTGTAAATACACCAACTGCCACACCAACAAGGCCAAAGAATGCGGGCGCGAACAATCGACTCTCCTGGGAGGAGCGCACGTGGGACATGGCCATAGACGTCGACAGTGCCAGAACGACACTCAATGATGATGAGGACCTTCTGGCACGTACGTTTTCGCCCCCTTTCAAATTCATGACACTCTTTGCACTCACACCTCAATCGAAGCTCCTGCCTCCTGCCTCCCCGCCGCTACTGCCCAGCTCTGCGAGATTGGCGGTGTTGGGAGAGGGTACCATGGGGATCGTCTCTTGGTCGTGGTGGCGAACGAAGAGGCTGTAGACAACTTCCCACGCATCCTGCACCGTGAATCAGCAGGTGATGGGGCGTATTTCCAGCACAGGGTAGGTGGGGCCGTGCGTCATGGTGAGTTCGTGCAGGGTGCTGACAGCAGATGGAAGTAAGGTTGCCATGTGGTCCAGGGGGTGATAGGCGCACGTGGGGATGCCATCGATGCGTATCTCAGACGTACTCGAATCAAAGAACAACCTGGCACCCTCTGGCTCCCAAATGCTCATCCCATCTCCCACAAGCTTCTCGTCATTGAACAACACACCCCGCTGGATCCCTGTCCACATTCACACAATGCGGCAACAAGACACGCACGACGTAGTGCCAAATGCGCGCTTGACCACATGTGAGAAACAAATGCCTTGACTCAGTCATGGTTAATCCTTTGCTGGAAGCGAGCACGAAGCTCGACAAGGAGAAGGAAGTCCCAACCTGTATGCTCTCTCCCGTGACGTCCCACCTTTGGTAGGAATACTCACGAGCCACAGACACCTCAATCGAAGCACCTCCCTTGTTCCTTCCTCTCTGCCACTACTCCGATTTCACAGGACTTCAAGTGCGTCTCGCTCAGGCTCCTCGTATCTTTCTACAACACACGCTGATACAGTGAAATCAGGCCATGTGCTGTACACTGACACATGCACGGGGCTGCGGTAGCATGACAGGAGCTGTATCGTCCGTCTCTTGTCCCGCACGCGTGGCTTGACCCCGACAACACTAGGCTCTTCTCGGCGCCGCAAAAGACTACCCCACCACCAAATAGCGCCCGCGGATCTGAAAACCTGGACGTCCGGTTGTTTGTAAGACATCAACCATTGTCTTCAGGCTGAGGCGTTCAATTGTGCGCGTCAACAAACGTGTATCGCTCTGCCAGAGGCGTCAATCTCATTGTCGACGAATCAATGCAGGTGTCTGGGTGCTTGGTTGTTTGTATTCTGTACTCGTCGCACGAATTCATCACCAATCATTTCAGACGTCTGGTTTACCCTGTGTTGCGCTTCGCTGGACTGAGCACGGTTTCCATTGTGGGTAGTCGAGCGTGTCTTGTACACACATTCGACATTGAACTCTCTGAACGAGACGCTGGGCACGAATAAACATGGATAGCGGGTCGCACCTGGCTCGTTGTTGTAAAGTCAAGTCGGTAGCATCTCCAAGGACAGCATCCACGATGAGGTTGCAGACCGACACTACATCAGAATTTATACAGGGGGATACTCCTGAGCCTGAGCAGCACGAATCGGGCTGCTACCGATGATTGGATCGCTACGCAGAACAGGCGCAGCAGAGATATGATGCGGGACGGGACACGGATCGAGATGAACAGTCCACCCGAGCGCATCGACGATCTCGTTGGTCTGCGGGAAGTACGTGGCACATCATCTGGCACTCACTGACGGTGTTGAACCCTGACGCCTGACCCAGTTTATCCTCAGTTACCTGCAGTGGCCTATGGATGTGCTTCCTGCAGCGCCATGCGAGCGGATGTTTCGTCAAGTGATGAGGCCTTCTCTCTCTTTGTCGAAATGGTATCTTATCGAAGTGGCTGGAGGCTCACCAGGTTCTCAAGTTCGAGCACAGGGCTTTACCTCTGTCTTCGTTGCAAAGTTGGTCACGAGACAAAGGCATGATGGAGTGCATACAGCGTGCAACGCTCCAGCTTATTGCTATCAGTCGCTTGGAGGAATTGCAGGACCTAATGCATTAGACGACGGAGTCTTACGTTGCGTGCAAACATCATCGGCAGGAGTGTTCAATGTTCTAATTCAGAAGCACAAAGCACGGGAAAAAGTCCAACTCTCAGAGTTCACTTTACTTGAACCGACGGTTGGCCACGGCCACACGGTAGTATTTTCCGGCCACGAAAACATCCTACCAACAAGACGAGAGTATGACGAAGCAAGTGCTCCTCCAGGACCAACCCCAGGATGTCATGTCTCCAGAAGCGTCTGTAGACAAGTTCCAGTTTGTGGAGTTCTCCGAAGGTGCCTCTCAACAAGGCAAACACACAGGTACATTTGGATTGTTGGATCTCATCGCGCTCTCATGTGGCCCTAGGTCCCTATCCCGGAGTGTGTTCCGGGTGACAGGTGCGGGGAGCTGATAGTATCGTATACACTTGAGCCTCACACGACCATCGAAACAATATTAGATAACATATTCGATAGCGTGACACAGCGAGCATGAGCGACGTAAAGTGAAAGAGCAAACAAAGATGTATGAAAACTATGCACCAAGATGAATATAGAGAATCTGTTGATCGAAGGGTACATTCACAGACTTCATCGTCATGTTCAGTGCGAACGCTGCACGGGTATGATCAAGACGCCCAGACTCGTCCACCATATGCTTATAGAATGTCGACGTGATCTTGTTCGTCTCACCATCATCCACCGCCCACATGGTCCCAATCACAGAACGGAACCCGGCAAACTGCATCGTGGACGCGAGATGGATGGCCTCGTCCGGACTCATTTCATATCCGACAGTCGTATGACACGCAGAAAGATACGCAAACTGTGGATTCTTTAACGTGCAACCGATGATGCGCTGGATCGTAAAGTGTCCATCTTGCATAGCAAATGCGGACTCGAACGGCTTCTTTGGATTAGGGATACCATGACACGCAATGTGCACCCAATCGTTCTTGCCGAGCTCTTCGACGACCCTGGAAATACAAGATTCCTTTCCATCTATACGCGTGAATGCAGCAAGGCCGTCGACGAGCTTTCCAATGTTGTCCAGTTCCGCGCCAACCGAAACCAGTTCAGTCTCGCCAACAGCTTTGGCTTGGCCGATGGCAATGAAGTGCTTCTGTGGAGTTGCAGAACTCGACAAATTGCGCTGTCTAGCACGAATAAGGGCTCCCAGGCTGGGGATGTATGACGAGACGCGGATATCGAGGAGGATCCTTTGACTCTTCCTAAAAGGGCCAGTAGCGTGCAAGGGAAGGACGGAGAACTTGAATCGCTTCTGTCGAGTTGCAGAACTCAACGGATCGCGCCGTCTAGCACGAATGAGGGCAGTGAGGGTGGGGGAATAGGACGAGATGTAGATATCAGGGAGATTCCTTTGACCATTCCTAAAAGGGCCAGCAGCGTGCAAGGGAAGGATGGAGAACTCGGCGGTGGGACACCACCAGATGCGTGACCGAGGTGGATGGATCGTTTGGAGGAAATCGACGATGGGCGAAACGATCTCATCCCATAGTTTGCGTAGGAAACCTGCTAGCTCTCTCGTCATGTCGATTCTTTTTGCGCGCTCAGTCAATTTACAGAGCTCCGTTGACATGTCTCGAACACCTTCCTGCGTGACTTGCAATGGAATATGCACAGGGTCGCGATCAAGTAAGACGATGAGCGCATCACAGCTATACTTGCTTGCATTGACGATGATCACCGGACCCCCACTGGCCGCATGTTGGAGATCAGGGAAGAGCGGAGGAAGAAGGAAGCGAGAGAGACCAGGCAGCGCGCGGACATTCGTTACAATCTTGTGCATTGCAACATTGAGATGGCACACTTGCTCGTGCTGATTCGGACTGGGTGAGTTTAAGGCATCGCGAATGAGCGAGGCGACCCGCATGTAATCGTCCGCCAGCAACTTTCCTGCCGGGCCAGATGTGATGAGATCATCAAGCGGGGAATGGAGACGGGTGAGCTGGGTCCAAAAGACACTGCGGCCCTGTTCGAGGAACTCGACTGCACGGGTAGGGGCACGTTCATGGAGACAGGCCGAGAATGCGTCCATTGCGAGGGACGACGTGAGGTCCTTCACGGTGGTAAGATGCTGAGGCAATGATGGGAGAGTGGCTAGATGTTCAGTGAGTAATCGAAGAGAGGTTTCATATGCGAGAAGGATACTAGGATGGTTGAAATCGTGAGCCACAAGGATCCATTCTCTAGCGGCAGAGAGATCGGCAGAAGAAACAATTTGGGAGACACGTGCGAGTTGACTGTAAAGACCGAACACCTCCTCTTTATCCCTCAACTGCCCCAGGTGTGTGAACCGGTCACAGAGGTGGCGTGCAAGGTTCCCTAACCACTGGGCTTTATCAGGGTGTCCTTGCGAGCAAGCCTCAAGTGCTTCTCTGGCGAGGGCAATCGCCTCGTCAAGGTCCTTGACTGCCCCTAGCTGCTTGTACCGAGCGGAGAGGTCAGCCGCAAGGTTGTTCAGGGACGTCGACCGATCTGAGTGTCCCCGTGGGCGAAGGTCGAGCGCTTCTCGATCAAGGACAATGGCCTCGTCGAGGTCCTCCCTCCTCCCGAGCCACTGGTACCGAGTAAAGAGAAGAATTGCATGATTATTCACAGACCCTGATCGTTGTGGATGCCCTTGTGGGCAAAGATTGAGTGCTTCTCGATCGAGGACCACAGCCTCATCAAGGTCTTCCATTCTCCCGAGCTGCTCGTACCGAGTGGAGAGACGAATTGCAAGGCTGTTCAAACATGTCGACCGAAGTGGGTTTCCTTGTGGGCAGAGGTCGAGCGCTTCTCGGCAGAGGACGATGGCCTCATCAAGATCCTCCCTTCCCCTGAGCTGCTCGTACCGAGTGGAGAGACGAATCGCAAGGTTGTTCAAAGATATTGACCGACCCGGGTGTCCTTGTGGGCAAAGGTCGAGATCTTCTCGACCGAGGACAATGGCCTCTTCAAAGTCACTCGTTCCTCCAAATTGGTTGTAGCAAGCACGGAGATGACGTGCAAGGCAGGTCAGGGAGTAAGATCGCTTGGGATGGCCGGGTGGGCAAAGCTGCAGTGCTTCACGACCAAGCTCGATCGCCTCCTCGATGCAACTCCTCCCCCCTCCTTCCTCAAACTTGGTGCCGAGAGATTCTGCGCGTGAATGCAACCGTCTAACTGGCAGGTACATCATTAGTACAATGCTCTGCACGACAGGAAAACACAAGTACCTTCTGAATTCATCTTGGCTGCCCAAGCTCGATTCAACACGATGGTTTGGGAAAATGCTGGTATGTGGTGTGCGGGCGCAGGGCTAGCACCGCAAAGGCAACGAAGCAGGTTCTATCACACGCGTGGACGGTGTGTTCAGCGAGCGCCAATTTCATTCGTCGCAAAGGCTATGTACCTGCACCCTACTCTTTTGCCCTGTTGGGGGAACCCTCTCTTCCTCGCTCACCGCCATAGCCCATCACTACAGGATGCAGGAGAAACAAGATGGAATATCTTCACGAGGTTCCCAACGAGCACCTGCTATCACCACCAAACCATGATCGTCATCTTTGGAAACACATCCCGATTTCCGTGTCGCCAGAGCTCGATTGCCGTCGCCTCCCAAGCCGTCAACTGCCACCACACCACCCCAGGTCGGCACCGTGAGCACACTCATACACCTATCAACACTTTACGCGTTGTGGCTCATCCCGAGTGACATGGCCATATCCAGTAGTGAAGGTAACGCGTCAAACGCCGGATGGGACGCTGTGGAAGGGGATGATGATACGTGGAAGGGGAGCCTCAGAACACGACGCAAGTATGGTACCGCGGACGTACGACTCGAACGCACTCGACAAGGCTCACTTACTCCGGGACGTTGTCAGGAAGACATCGGTATGGTGATGTGGTTTATCCACCGGAAGAGGACAACTTGCATCGCTCCTATCCTGGAGGATCATGGTATGACGACTACAATCCCTTCTACAAATCGGGCATCTTGTTGACCCATCCGCATGTCCAGGTTCCGGGCGACAACGTATGGCAGAGCATAGAAACATTGGAGTGGCGGCGGCAGATGACTTGTGAGACGGAAAGGGTGGTGGAGCACAGGCATGATGAACAGGAGGGTGACGGTGAGAGCTAGCAGAGGGCCTGACGAGTAAGGAATATATAAACGCCCCCCTGAACAGATCAGAGAATTGGATATGTACCTTTGTCCCATTCGTGTGCGATGGGGAATGTGGTCTATCATCTGAGTGAGAATGAACTAGCGTTCGACACGCCAGCGAACATTCAGCAGAAGGCGAGCGCCGTAGAAGGTGGCATAATGCTCGTTACCCTGGGTTAGACTGGTTTGGGTTTCATGTACATGGCTTCGGAGAGCGTTAGCCCAGAGAACTTGAATGAAACACATACCTAGCATGATTAGCATACGAGAGTGAGGACACGTCCCTGATGTAGGACGAAACAGTCAAGGGGGCTGTTCGTGTTCCCAGAGACCTGTTAGACCTGTGGCAACTTCAGAGAAGGAAAACGGAAAATGAACTGGGCAGTAATTCGCGTGCGAAAACAGGTCCATATCGAGTATACAGTATAGTCCGTAAGTCCGTATACCCGACAAGCCTAGGACTAGTAACTAAAGTACTAGTAGGAGTAGCAGTAGTCTACGCACACCACCGTCCCATACGAGTCCAGCTCCTCGAAACGTACGCTACATCAACATTATAAACAAAACGCCTGTCCGCACCCATTACGATGAGGGTATACAAAAAATAAACCAAGCGTCCATGAGTATCCAAACGAGAGATCGTTCACACTGTAGCAAGCACGTCAGCAAACGGGTCCGGTCAGAACGATACGAACGTACGCAAGACACCCAACAGCACCAAAGCACCCCCGACGACAGCCCCCATCGTCACCTCCAACCCTCGTCCTGCACCCGACGCGGCCGGCGTCGCCGCTGCCGTCGACGTCACGACCGCTGGAAGGACCGCTGCAGCCGAAATTGGCTGGGTCTCCACCTGCCCCATCCCGACGATCACCATCGTCCTGTTACTCGGAATCCCGTTCACGACCACAAACAACAGCGCTGGCCCAGGGGTCAGCACGTTCGCGTTCGGGGGTGCCTGGGACACGTGCAGGACGTACAACCCGTCGTCGTTGACGGTGTACGTGTTGTTGAGCTGCAGGTGCCGCTGACCCATGTTCATCGCGTGCGTCGTGAACCCGCCTCGTGAGAGCACGACCGTCATGTTGGCAGCCGCGTTGTTGCCGGACGTGCCCTTGTACGACGTCGAGGAGACGGTCAAGTTGAAGTAGGGCCCGCCATAGCTGAGTGTTTGCGGGACACCCGTCACTTGCGGACGGACGCTCGACGAAAAGTAAGGTGGGTAAAAGATCTCGGCGGTGTAGGTTGTCGGATAGGGCGCAGTGAGCTCGACGTCGAGGTTGGGATTTGATCCTGCAATCAGCACGGACGCGTCGGGTAAAAGGATGGCGGTCGAGTGGTACATGCGCGCAATACTGCTCGAGCCGAGACCGGCGTTGGACCAGCGCGAGCCCTTTGGCGCATTAGGATTGTAGATAGCAGGGGTGCCGACAGGGCCCGACGCGAGGGACTGGAAAAATGGCATCTGGTCGAGTGAAGGAACGTAAAGCGTCTGGTTGGCAAACCCAGCAGTGCCGTTCGTGGCACTGTTGATGACGAGCATGGTGCCGTCGGGAAGAGTGACGAACTGACCCATCGTGCGGCCCACGAGCATGTCGTCGTCTTGTTCGTACGTCGGCGCGGAGCCATCCTGAGGCTCGGGGGTGAGACGCTGGCAGTCTTTCGACGCAGGGTATGTCCAGGTGTTGTAAAACGGCCACGAGTAGTTTCCGTAGTAGTCCGCGGGCATGTCCGATCCACCACAAAAAAGCACGGTGGGGGTATAGTTGTTGGCTGGGGTGAGGGGGAGCATCGCCACCGCACCCGAGGCAGGGTACACGCGCGCGACGCCGCCGGGCATGTTAGGGAGTGGCGTTTCGATATTTTGATTGGGATCCCACAAAACTAACATGCCCTCAATGGTATCATCTGAAATGCATGGCGAGCAACTCACTGGTGGAGAGGTTGGCCTAGACGAGCATCTTTCCCGACGGCATGAGGTAGGTGTGAGCGTACGAATTGAGACCCGAGGTGGTGGTCATAAAGTTCATCAGCGTGGCAGGGCCACGGCTGGGATAAAACTCGTACGTTGACGTCGCACCTCCACCCTCGTAGGTAGGATCGGTGTTGGGCATGTTCCTGTTGACGTACCCGCCCGAGACGAAACCGCCGATGAGGACGACGGTACCGTCGGCGAGTGCTTCAGTACCCGCGTACCAGCGCATGTCCTGCATGGAGAGCACGGCAGGGTTGTCGAACCATTGACATTCGGGAGAAGACAAGTTGTCTTGTGTGCACGGATTAAGTATTCGGATGGCCTTTCTGCCGTCATAGTCGCCGTAGACGGCGTCGTAGTTCGGGGAAGACGGTGACCCGGATCCTATCCAGGAAGAGAGGTTGAGTTCCCATAAACGGAGCAACAAAAGGGTCCCCCCACCGATGCTAATGGCCCCGTTGCCGCCAAAAGTGGCATACGACCCATTAGGGAGATGCATTCCGGACGCACAAAACGTGTTGGTGAGCACGCTCATGGTCGTCGCTTGGCGCGTATTGATGTTCCTATTTTCGTTCCTGTCAAGAGGCGGCGAGACAGGGAGGGTGATAACGTACCAGACGGCACTCCAAGCAGGATGGTCGTTGATTCGGGCCACGTTGCCCTCGGTCTTGTCGAGAATGTAGACCATCTCTTCGTTTCCGAGAAACATCTGGCGAGGAATGAACCAACAAGAAGTCGGACTGTCTCGGAGCGACGTACCATCATGGCACTGACTAGAGTGCTACCAACCTGTACAAACGAGCCGCCACTCTGACTCAAGCGGCCGCGGAGAGGCATAGGCTGGAGAGGGCCAGCTATGGTGAGATAGTACGGGGCATGCGGGAGGGGTGCAACTATAAGGACAGGCTGATGGAAGTGACTACAAGGACAGGACAAAGGAGTAAACTGAGAGGGAGAGTAGTGGTAAAGTAGCGGGCAGTGCCCTTCAAAAAACGAGTGCTATTATCGGACTATCCAAATCAGATCCGGGCCGTCGGTTGATTACAGTAAATGAACCTACTTTGCCGCATCTTCTCAAACAAGGTAGTCTCGAATCACAAAGGACAACCCTACACCCTCTCGAACACATAAAAGTACGCCAGTTTTTTCAGCTCCTCAACGCTCGTCCGATCTGCCGCCATCACCTTTTCGTCATTGAACAACACCCATCCTTGATCCCCATCCACGCTCCCACAATGCGGCAACAGGATGTGCACGACGTAATGCCTGGAATGCACGCTTGGCCCCTTGTGCAAAATGAACACCTTGAGTTGATACTTGGCTGGAAGATTCACAGAACCACCCTGTGTCTGCTTTTGCGAGGCCCCGCGGAGACCGTCTCTTTGCCGGTGTCATGGGGATGACTGAACAGCTACTCGACTGCACGTTCAGGATTCCCATTCTGTACCCCGTGTCAACGTGCTCTTCAATGTCAATATCTATGTGAAGCGACATACAGTTTCCAACAATGCTTTGCGTGCTTGTGCGCGCGTGAATCCCATGTCGGTCAGTAACCCAATTTGATCTGTAGCAAGCTCAGGGACGCTCGGCCCACTCAGCTGAATAGGATCATTGATGTCTTGCATCACATTTAGTCTCGTTCCTCGCTCGCACAGGTGCTTGCTTACCGGGAACTTCCATGTGACCGAACAGCCATTCCATGGCGCCTCGGCACCAGAGTTACCAGTCACAAGGAGGACCTTTTGGCATCTTACGGAGGGGAAGCCCATACCCTCCAACTGAGCCATCGCGTCTGCATCAAATTGCGGTAACGACGGTGCAGCACTAGGGCCAGGTCCATCCGGGAGTTCTTCTTCACCCGCCTGTAACCCTTTGCCAAGGTATTCATCCAGCACAAGGTCCCCCTGGGGTACGGTGATAGGGATATCTGTGTTTCCATACTGTTGGTTGTGCCGAGGATTGGTTTGAGGGGCACGTACCTAGTTTCGTCGGCACCCAATTCTTGAGCTGGAATCTCTTGGCGTGAATCACCGGCACGTTAGGGAACATGGCGGGCTGCGTCTGTCTGACCGCCTGTGTCTTTCCGCACCCTGCCTCGCACTGGTACTCCAACGCCTCCCGCCCATTTTTTCCAAGGAAGAGGTCGTGGCCCAACTCCAACGGGACGGGTGCGTATGTTGGCTTGGACGCATCCTCCGAAATGTCCGTCGCTGGGACAGCGATGCTCAAGACATCTATGCTCTCGATCCGATACCTAAGTCGACGACACCCCAAACACTCCAATCGCTGCTCCAATCCAAACGAAAATATCTCCGTCAGCTCACCCTCACCTGTGACATTGTATTGGGCCGTCAATGCATCTCGGCACCGACCAATGTTTACCTGGTGCCCCACCTCTCGCCTGATGGTTATACCGTCTGAGCACGGTGAGCAAATGTCCAAAGAACTCCTCTGCATCTTGTTGCCGCATGGTGGCAAGCTCGGTGTGGCCTTTGCCCGCGAGCGCCTTGAACCCGGTAGGTTTGAGCCTGGTCTGCCAAGGCATGTGCTCTGGTGCGCGATGCGCAAGCGGGTCCGAGGGTGCTGAATCGATGTCAGCTTTGACAAGTAATCTGAAAAGAAGTCCAACCGACGCTGTTCAGCATGTGGGTGCGAGTAACGCCCACTCAGAAGACCATCTGCGAGCTTGAACAGCTGACATTCCAGGCAGTCCGCAGGTAATGCCTGGCTGCACGTCGCCCAGTGTGCCGAAGCCTTTGTAGAAACATACTCCTGTGACAGATCCGATGATGGTCGGCGGTAATACCGTTCCTGAAAAGCAGAAAGCGAAAACAATGTTTGTAGGACAGAGGCCATGTAACAACTGTAGGTAAACGCGATCAGTGGCTCCGTTTACCGCATCGCTACAAGCCCACCTGTTTCCGAGATTACAGAGTCCAGTGGTCCCCGTACCAAATACAGGCTCCAAAGCGCTTCCGTCTTCTGCAGTGAGAGAAAAGTCGAACGCAAAGTTTTGTTCGAGTTGCTGAGCGAAGCATGAGCATCCCCAAGAAGGCGTCTCCCAATAAAAGAACCTTACCAACTCTGTCATGCTCTTCTCCGTCTTCTTCTGAGACGTTACATTTATTCCGAATGTAGCGAGGTGTGTCG
>JBBPRB010000972.1:0-11446 GCA_038092815.1 Hortiboletus rubellus | reverse complement strand
TTTGGACCGCGGGAATAAGGTGAAAACTGAAATCTCGGGTCAAATGTCTAGCATCTCATATACAATAACTATGTATCCGCATCCAATCATTTTGGTGCAGGTCAGCGTGTGAACTTTTTCAAACTCAGACATAATGTTTATATGTGGATCAATGTTTATACGACCAAATGTTACCAAATATTATATGATTTTCCCAAGATTCCACCTTATTCACCAAAAGTGAATAAACTGTTGCAATGGACTTGTTATTTTAAAATGGCCATATCTCCACAGCCACTGGGCCAAATCACATGACCCAGGTACTGAATGGTAGCCAGGGGTATGTACATAATTTCGTCTGACTAATGCTAAGCGAGATTCCCACAGGTGATTGCAGTGCACTTCGCACACTGGATTGGGGTTAGGCATTGCAACGGTTTTTGGAGTCACTGTAGGTCGTGGACGAGGCAAAGGGATTTACTGTCCCCCTTGAGGACGCAGAACCACCAGGATCGGTAGGTGAATGTGGACAGTTCATAGACCCCAGATGCGATCCGGTCTTTGATGATCTTTACCATCTTGGTCCACATAGTGGGAGGAATAGGAATGTTGCGTAGTACCCAGGGAGTGTGGGGCACTGTAGGGATCTTTACGGGTGGGAAGTATCTTAGGTCCATTCGCCCCCGCTCGAGCAGCATCCAGGCAAAAGCCATCTCCTGCTCGCGCACAATCCAGTGCACGAGCTTAAGTTCTTCCAGCCAAAGCCAATTCACGGGATCTAGATTGAGGGCGTCAGCTCTTTCCTGGATAAAACAACTTCCGGGAATAAAATCTGGTGGATGTGTAGGTAGCAGGATCATCCTGGCGAGCTGATCGTCTGGTAATGATCATGTGACTCAGAACTCCTCATCCATGGGAGCGAGCACCAATCGAACCTTCTTCACCACCAGCTTGTAAGCCAGTGCATGAAAATTGGTATCGTATGAATAAACGGAAGAAAAAGCATCTGCAGCATCTGGGTTCAAAACAGTTTGAGTAGATGAAAGAAAAGCGTAGTCCGATGAAGGTGGAATTGGTCCAATAGACAATGGTGGTAAGCGCATATACATATGAAGAGGGTGAAACGGCCGATGGTGTGAAATGTTCATTGGAAACGGACAGAAATAGATCAGGAATAGAAGAAACGGCAAGGCAATTGTAATCTCCCCTGATGGTAGTCGGATCATCGAAGCCTAAAAACCCATCTCCACGACGGATTGGTGGTTGTTGCATTGCTTATTCTCGCGGCAACGCGGGCAACCTTCCGTCCATGATTGGGTCGACAACATGAGTTGTTTCCCGGTGTTTGGGTCACAGAGAGTAATCGTCTGCGACCCGTCTGGGAAGTCGTCAGTAGTAGTGCTCATTAAACAGTGGAATGGTCGCCCGAGAAACAGATCGAAGTTGGTGCATGCCAAAATCTGCACCTGCACCATTACTTCACCCGCGCCGAGATCCAGGACGAGATTCTCCAAAACACCGATGGTGGTGTCCATGCTGGTATTTGCTGACGACATCCTCATCGTATGGTCCGATCGGATCAGCAACCCAAGATCCTCCCATATATGCTTGGGCATCACAATAATCTCTGAACCTGAATCCAGAACGCCTCGGATGACTCGTCCTGAATTCCCGACCTTAGCATCCACCGCCCGCAGAGGCAGACTATGATGCGCAATGATGAGCCCATTGTCATTCTGGAGAACCCGGTCACCAAAGTCTTGGCCGACTGCATCCGGGTCCAGACCGGACAGCTCATTCACCTGGATAATGTTAGTGGACGGGTTGGTAACTCTCTTAACTGAGGTCAGATCCCGGAATTGCTTCTGGAACTTGGGGGATACGGCAAACAGGTCTTTCACCAGTACTGGAACAGTGGTGTCCAGTACCCGATTCAATAACCGTCATGGTGCCGCCTCGTCCTCAAGCAGAAACGAATATTTGAACTGTGTGGAGGGAGGAACCGGTTGGTTAGTATTTGAGACGCAGGGGAAAGTGTTACTCTGATCTCCCGATCGACATGGCGGATCCGGGTTGTGCCGATGATGATGGGGTGGTGGCTGCATTGTGTTGTTCGATGCGGGGAGCTGACATCGATGGTTTTGGGTGAGCGGAAGATGATGGGGTGGTCTTCTGTAGTTCCAGGGAGAGAAGCTCCTCTGACATGGTGGCCGCTCTCGGATCCGGTCGCTTTCAAGGTGGCATGTGCATCCCGTCGAACCGGACCCGTTTACCCTTGTCCTTGGCCGCCCTATCTGCCTGAAAGCTGGCCCAAGCCTGAGCGAAGTAAGGCTGAAATTCGTCATTGGTATCCTCTGGATCGCTTTCCTGTTCCTTAGTTAAAATAAACGCTGACGGGTCGATGTCCAGTAGCACAGGTGTTTCCAGGTACGAGGCAGAAAGGATGCCAGCTGTGACATGCAGTGGCGGGTCCCTAGTGAATAAGGTGGAAGTGCTGGCAGAGGTTGACGGCTGCCCACCCTGACCGATACCTAATGTGCAGTCGACGGCGTTCTTGAGGCACCTGCCTTCCGTAACTCACGGAATCTCAGATCCGTCCAGCATATAGAGGCGGCCATCCTGTCCCCGGACCACTTTCCCTGTGTTTAAATACTTCATGCAGACTGTGCATGTACGGGTGAAATGCCTGGGTCCCGCACAGAACTTGCAGAGCGGTGGTGGATGAGTTGCCTGCATGGCTTCAACCTTTATACCGGTTGCCGGGTTGAATATCAGGTTCGCAAGAGTGACATGTGGAGGCGGGCGAGGTGGTGCGTAGGCGGGTTGCTGTTGCCGAGGAGTGGCGAAGGGAGGTTGCTGTTGCCGAGGAGTGGCGAAGGGAGGTTGGGCAACAAAGGGAGGTTGGGCGACAAAGCCAGGCTGAGCGGTGACGGCAGGAGGGAGCGACGATTGGAAAGCCGATCCTGTTAGGAGAAACTCGGCGACAGTGATGACATCACTCATTGGGTAGGGGTCATCCGGGTGGACATCCTGTTTGGTGATCAGAAATCATTCCCGTACTTTTTGTTGCAAAGCAGATAGGAATCCGTTAAGGTAGAGCATATCCTGCTCCACCTCGGCTAGCTTCCGGTTAGCAATTAGCAACACGGAAATTGTCTGAAACGCCCAGGTATACTCTCCGAGCTCGTCTCTGTTCCGCATCTGCTTCGTCTGGTGGTCCTGGACAAGGTATTGAATGTCAGCTCGACAGTACCAGTTTGTACCTTCGCAACCCAGATACAATTTCTTTACAGCTGCAACGAATGTATCCCAATCTGCAGGGGCGGCTGTTGCTTCTGGAAGAGTCTGCCACAACTCTGCTTCATCCAGTGCGGCATACCAAAGAGCTGCTTTTATTTTTCTCACTTCATCAAGGGCAGTGGCGTCGCCGAGGTATTCGATATCTTCTAAGTATCGAGGGAGTTCAGAGGGGGACTTCCTGTCAAATTTCAGGGCATTGGGGGTTCTGCACAGTGGCATCTGGATCGGCTGAGCCATTGGTAATGGTGGGTTCTGTCGAGGATTCGCGAGTGGTACGACCAGGTTAGGATCGGGTAAGGCCGGGAAGAATGGTAAAACGGGAGATAAAACTGAGGAGGAAGAAGAGGATGAAGTATGTAGTGAGAAAAGCTATTCTGAACGGAGTTCGGAAGGACGGGTACTGAAGTCAAAGGGAAAAGATAGAGAAGGAGATGGGATCGGGTTAGGTAACGGAGACAAAAGCAGGGACGACTTGGAAGTGGAGAGAGATGTTAACGGAGAAAGAGGAACTGAAGCGGGCGAACAGTACTGGGTGGAGAAAGGAGTTTGCTGCGGGGTTGAGTGGATGAAAGCACCCGGAATAAAAGGTGAGTCAGAGAGCGGGGAAATGGGAGAATGAAACCAGTTATGTTGGGCTCTTTCTGGGGTAACCGGGATAAGGAGCTTGGATTCTGTGGAAAGTTCGAGGTGGCGGAAATCAGCTAGGAGATCTTTGATCTCTAATCACTCTGGAGTGGGTCTAAGCGACATTCTCATCAACCTGTCAAAACCCCTCACGGTGGGCTCCAGTTGTAAAACAGATAGTCAGTCTAGGGTGTGTCAAACCCTAAAGGAAGTTAGGAAAAACTAGCAAGGACACAGGGTGGGTGCGAGCTGATACTTGTCCCAAGGGGCCTGAGGTAGGTTAGTGGTGAGAAGGGTATGCGAAGACTTTCCCGCGGGCGAGTCAACAAATCCGGATAAATCCAGTCGAAATACAAAGATCCAGAAAGACGAAGTGGTTTTCTGGTCAAGGACGAGGACTGGATACAAGCAGGAAAGGTGACAAAGTTTTGGACGAGGTTGGAGAAAGACCTAAAATCGTAAGATCAAGCCGGAAAGAAGGTACTGCATTTCCGCAAAGGGTACAGATTTTATTAGTCTGGGCAACACCCAAGACTTAGTACATATAAGGTAACTACAAAAAGCGTGATCAAAGGCTGTGAAGAAAATAATCTTCGCTGTCACGGGTAACAATATCACGTAGAAAGAGATGAGAAACCATGCAGAAAGGTACTAATCGCCCTGTAGTCACATACGGCGACCCTTCAATGGAACGAAGTAAAAATGGTCTGGAATGATCCGGACGGAAGTAAGTGCCGCCGGTGATTGGGTGTACAAATAAGGAATGGGACAAAGTAAGAATGACGTACGAAACGAAACGAGCTAGTTATATCATGTTAGTCATCAACCGGCCGTGTTACGATTCTTTCTTCTTCCTTGCTAAACCATTCCTTTCTTAACAATCTCCCGCGTTCCACAACGCTCTATCTTGTTCTCTCACATTCCATGACCTTCCATGCCTATCTCGCTTCTCTCACATTCTCCAGTCTTCTTTTCTTATCTTTGTCTCACGAATAACTTCTTGAACATTCTATGACATTCTATGATTTTCTCTTCGATTAGTCATCCTTGTTTCCCAACTGTATATAAACCCGACGTCCATACCATGTATCCCTAAGTTAGACCTCCTTAGGAATACATTGAACTTCACCTCCTCGAATCACTCTCTAAGTCCTCGTCCTACTTTTGAGTGGACGCTCTCCTCCTTGAAACTTTGAACTCTACCTTAACAAAGGTAGAACCTTTGACCCTACGAAAGACTAAGGCTACGTTTGGCCCCACCCAGACCAACCGTAACAAAAGGTCTAACTTTGATCTTGCGACTACCTTTGCCATAGCTCACCACCATTTCTCGATGAACTCCCTCAACTCCCACTTGGTTCGGATATAGATCCAACCAGGAAGAAACATCCGACGGTTCCTCTCCCGAAGAATGAACCCCCACCTTTTTGAACCCCGACACCGCTGACCTCCCATTCTTCTCCCTAGAGGAAGAACAAGAGGACCTTGACCTCGCCCACCAAACCTCTGCTGCCCTAGTTTTACCTCGTCCTCCCACACCTCCCTTCCCGCCCACCAACCCAAGACAACCAGTCTTTTCTTGACCCCCACCAAACCCTTTCCCTCCTCCCGGACCACCACCACCTGTCATGGCAGCTCACCCTACTGAACTCCGCATCGGTACCCCAGAACACTACGACGGGTCATATGACACAGCCATTCAATGGCTTCACTCCGTCCAATTTTACCTCCATACGAACGAGCTCATCTACGACTCAGACCCTAAAAAAATCACCTTCGCCCTCTCTTATATGACTAAAGGATCTGCCCTCACCTGGGCCTCCACCTTCAGACAACACGCCATCAACGGTGCGGTTATCAACTTTGGAACTTGGGCTGATTTTTGTACCGCATTCAAAACTTCCTTTGAATACCACGATCAGAAAAACAACGCCATCACCTGGTTGTCTACCAAACGAATGACCTCTCAGAAGAAGGACAGACGAGTCGTCTACTCCCCCTTCCTCACCGAATTCAATTCTAACTTCCAGAACAATGTCACCCTATCTGGAATCACTGACCATGCTGTCCTCATTGGCTACTACTCCGTCGCCATTCCCCCTCCCCTTATGCGACGAATCTTCCAGATGGAAACCCCTCCTGATACGATCGACAACTGGTACAAAAAGGCCATACATTTCCAAACCCAGTGGGAACGCGCAGAAGAAGTTGCCCACCAACACACCAAACCCTCCTCATACATCCCGTCATACTCCTCCTCCTCCTCCAAGGTCACTCGTGACCCCGATGCCATGGACGTAGATTCCATCAAAGTCCCTAAACTAACTCCTAAAGAATGACGTCGCTGCCAGGAGAAAGGTCTCTGCTTTCGCTGCCGCAAAGCAGGCCACCTTAGCTCCGCCTGTCTATCCTTTCCCTCAGAACCAAGGAAACTGGCTGTCAAATGAGTTCAACATGTTGCCAAGGAGGAAGTTCCAGCTCTAATTGAACTAGAAGACGATGACGAGGAAGCAACTATGGCTAGAGTCCACTTTACTTGGGATTTTTAGAAGGGGAACCTCGATCGATGCGAGACTCCCCAGAATTTACCTGTGCGTCTGTATCTGTACCAGTAACAAGCAAATCTATGAGAATTCCCTTGCAACTGATTGTACCCTCGCACACCTTAAAAACCATCGACTCCTATGCCCTAATCGATAACGGAGCAGACCTCTCCTGCATCGACTACAACTTTGTCAAAAGACACAGACTCCCTGTAAACAAATTAGACGTGCCTATCCACTCTCAAAATGCCGATGGATCCTTTAATAAAAAGGACGTCAGACACACCTGCCCTCTCTTCATCAACATAGAAGGAATCACCCAAAAAGTCGACTTCCATGTTATGTCTTTAAAAAACAATGTCATCCTCGGACTCCCCTGGCTCCGCGCTACCAATCCAGTCATCAACTGGACCAATTGAACTCTCTCCATTGACGAATCCGTCGATGAATTCAAATTCCTCTTTGCCTCCCACGAAGTTGACGTCAAACGACACAACTCCTCTTACAAACCCCCCACTCGACCCCCTCGCCACGTGAATGTAGATGCCATCACCGACTCTTGCCTCTATGAATACAATCAATGGGAAGAAGAGTCAGCTTTTATCAACTGAGCCCGACAAATCCGAACCATTCAATGGATCGTCCGCTACGGATCCCGCTTCGCCCCCCCAGGATCCCCTGTTGTCGCTCGCCTCACCACTGCCACTGAACTCGCAGTGGCTGCTGAAGCTGTTAAACCCAAAGTGACCCTCCCCTCCGAATATTCCCAATTCTCCTCAGTCTTCTCCAAAGAAGCTACTGACCACGTTCCCCCCTCTCGTCCCTATGACCAGGAAATCAACCTCACTGAATTCTTCTCCCCAAAGGTCGGAAAATTGTATCCCCTTTCCCCCGAAGAACGAAAAGCCACAGAAGACTTTCTAGACGAGAACCTTCATGCTGGGAAGATTTGTCCTTCCAATTCCCCCCAAGCGGCCCCTTTCTTCTTTGTCAAGAAGAAAGATGGAGGACTTCGTCCTTGCCAGGACTATAGGTACCTAAATGAACACACCATCCGAGACACCTATCCCCTTCCCCTAATCTCCGACCTCATCGATAAGTTAAAAGATGCTAAAGTCTTTACCAAGTTTGATGTACGATGGGGATATAACAATGTTCGAATCAAAGATGGTCATCAGTGGAAGGTAGCTTTTATCACCCACAAAGGCCTTTTTGAACCTACAGTTATGTTCTCTGGGCTCACCAACTCCCCTGCCACCTTCCAACATTTCATGAATGACTCCTGCCGTGATATGATCGCAGAAGGATGGCTTGTTATCTACATGGACGACCTCCTCATCTTCTCCCCCGACGCTGCCACCCACGAAGAACAAACCAAGCGAGTTCTACAGAGAATGACCAAACTCGACTTGCATCTTAAACTTGAGAAGTGCAAGTTTGCCGCCGAAGAAGTTGAATACCTTGGAATGATTGTAAAGCCAGGACAACTAGCCATGGACCCAGTCAAACTCGATGGGATTGCCAAATGGCCTACCCTTGCCAAAGTAAAAGATATCCGGTCTTTCCTAGGCTTTGCCAATTTCTACCAACGGTTTATTCCCGATTACTCCAATATAGCTCGCCCTCTCATCGACCTTACCAAAAAGAACCTCCAATGGGAATGGACCCCCGCTTGTCAAAGGTCCTTTGACTCTCTGAAAACCCTCTTTCTGTCCAAACCGGTCCTCCATCTCCCCAATCTCTCTTCCCCCTTTGCCATCGCCACCAACGCCTCCAAATATGCCTCTGGCGCCATTCTCCTCCAAACTGACTCAAACAGCGATTGGCACCCATGCTCCTACTTCTCCCAGTCGTTCTCCCAAGCAGAACGAAACTACGACATCTATGATCGAGAACTCCTTGCCGTCATCCGTGCCTTAAAATCTTGGAGACATTATCTTCATGGATCCCCCTTCCCAGTACAGGTCTTCACTGACCATAAAAACCTTACTTACTTCCGCCAACCCCAGGCCCTTAACCAACGACAAGCCCACTGGCTTCTCGACCTTTCTGACTTCGATCTAAAAATGATTCACGTGCCTGGAAAACTCCTTGCAGGACCTGACGCCCTCTCCTGCCGCCCAGATCTCCTTCCCCCTTCTGATCTCGACAACGAAGGGGTAACTTTACTTCCCCCGTCCCTTTTTGTCCACATCATCAACTCCTCCCTTTCAAACCGCATACAATCCGCCTCCGCAGACGACCCCCTAGTACTACAAGCCCTCCAATCTATGGATGGCTCCATTCCCCCTGCCTTTCGCTCTCGCCTCTCCGATTGGCAACACGAAGCCGGCATCCTTACCTACAAAGGACGTATCTATGTCCCTAATGATGACTCCCTCCGTCACACTATCCTTGAACGATGCCATAATCATGAAACTGCCGGACATCCCGGTTATCTTAAAACCCGCCAACTTGTTTCCGCAGAATTCTGGTGGCCTGGCTTGGCCTCTTACATCAGGAAATATGTTGAAGGCTGCGCAACCTGCTAGCAGAACAAGTCCAACACGCATCCCACCGTTCCCCCCCTAACTCCGATCAAATCCTCGGTCTCGCAGCCATTCCAGCAGATCTCTTGCGATCTAATCACCGATCTCCCTCCCTCTGCCAGCTTTGATTCCCTTTTGGTCGTGGTAGACCATGGGCTTACTAAGGGGGTGATTCTCTGCCCCATTAAGAAATCTGTCACCACTGAGGGAATTGCTTCCCTCTTTTTTCTCAAAGTCTTCCTGCACTTCGGACTCTATGACAAAATCATCTCCGATCGTGGTCCCCAGTTCGCCTCTGCATTTCCCAGAGAGCTCAGAAAACTCCTGAACTACGACCTTTCCCTCTCCACTACCTATCATCCCCAAACCGATGGAGAAACGGAACGTGTAAACCAGGAAGTCGAGACCTGTCTTCGGATCTTCTGTGGCGCCAACCCTTCTTCTTGGTCCGAAAAGATTTCCCTGGCAGAGTTCGCTCACAACCACCGCCCTCACTCCGTAACCAACCAATCCCCCTTCTATCTCATGATGGGATATGAACCCCGTGCCCTTCCTTCCCTGATCTCTGACTCTTCTATTCCCACAGTGGAATCCCGCCTAAAGTCCCTCTCCGCAGCTCGAGATGAAGCTCTCGCCGCTCATGAACTCGCTCCCCAAGTCATGGCTTCTCGAGTTTGCCACAACTTCACCCCTTTTGCCAAAGGAGACAGAGTCTGGCTAGAAGCTAGGAACCTAAAAAGATCCATCTCTAACTCAAAATTCGCCCCGAAACGCGAAGAACCGTTCACTATCACGAAAGTTCTCTCCCCCATCGTCTACCAACTCCGCCTCCCTAAAACGTGGCGTATCCACAACACGTTCCACACCTCCCTTCTATCTCCGTACAAAGAAAACTCCGTCCATGGGAAGAACTTCCCTGCACCTCCCCCGGACCTTATCGGTGGAGAGGAAGAGTATGAAATCGAGAAAATCTTGCGCCACCGTGGACCTCAAAACAACCGCTTCTTCCTGATCTGATGGAAAGGATATTCGGCCGAAGAAGACTCTTGGATCCCAGAACAGAACTTGAAAAATGCCAAGTCCACTCTTTCTAACTATAAAAAACTTCACCCTTCCATTTTCTCTTCCTAACTTTCCACCTACAAACATACTTTCCTCCTTTTGACCTCTCTTCAAACTTTGCTCGCTATGTCTTCCCAGAATAACCTCTCCATTTCCCTCGAAGCCCCCTGCGCTCCCTCTCCCGCTGTTACCACTACCTCCTCCCACCATGGGATTCTCTCCGTCGATGTACCAACCCATGCCCACCGCACCAGGGATGACCTCCCGGATGCCAATGACCTCACCAGACTCGTAAACAGTCTCCACGACCCCCACCTCTCTACCCCCATAGACTCCTTCCTCAACATGGGCTCCCCACTCTACGCCCTTTATCATGCCTTCCTCCGTAACGCCTCCCTTGCCCAATATACTGGGCGAGTCCGCCAGATCCAACGAGACGTAGAAGGATACCTCCTTGTCACCCTCTACCAACTTGGTATGCTAGAGTTCCTTGAGGATTTAGATCGCTACCTCCGCGAACTCACGTCTACCGCCTCCTCCCCTGCCTCCTTTCATTCAGCTTTGGCCAGAAACCCAGACTCTGCTTCGTCCTCTCTCCTTTCTCCTATCGAAGAGGAGACCCTCCGGGCCATCGAGTACGCCTGGACTGGAGGAGGTAACCAACACTTTTCGCCAACTGACGCTCGCATCCGATTCAACGCCTATTGGACTGGAGGAGATGGCTCCTCCCCCCTCACCTCCACCCATCCCCGCTATAACGAAGCCTGTTTCTCCTGTCGACGTCTCGGGCACATTCGTCTCAACTGCCCCGTATTCCAATGCCCTACCTGCCTTCGATGGAGTCCTGGTTATCACATGAGTAGCTGCCCTCTCCGGCGCCCCTCTCTCCCTCCCTCTCGTGACTCTTCTCGCCCCTCCTCTCGTGGATCTTTGCGCCTCTCTTCTTGGGGTTCTCACCACTTGACCTCCTTGCGGAGGTCTCATCGCATCCTTCCCGTTCCTCCTCGTTGTCATCGCTCTCCTTCCCCTGAATATGACAACTACGACGATTATTCCGATGGCACGGTTGCTAACATGACTGGTTCCTCCTGCGGCGGTTACATTGATCTTTAAAAAGAGAGATATCTTCGTCGTGAACTTGATTCTAGTACAGGGGTAATGTTACGATTCTTTCTTCTTTCTTGCTAAACCATTCCTTTCTTAACAATCTCCTGCGTTCCACAACGCTCTATCTTGTTCTCTCACATTCCATGACCTTCCATGCCTATCTCGCTTCTCTCACGTTCTCCAGTCTTCTTTTCTTATCTTTGTCTCACGAATAACTTCTTGAACATTCTATGACATTCTATGATTTTCTCTTCGATTAGTCATCCTTGTTTCCCAACTGTATATAAACCCGACGTCCATACC
>JBBPRB010000971.1:0-11462 GCA_038092815.1 Hortiboletus rubellus | reverse complement strand
TAACGTCATCGGTCTAGAACGATGATGTCATGGGTCTAGAATGAATTAGTAATCATGAAGAGCGACCCAGACAAGATAAGGACAAGATAAGGATAAGTCCTAAATATTTCAATATTATTATCTGTGCTACCACAGCTTTGCTCGAATCAACCAAGATCAGCAAGAAAGAACCGGAACCTTACCATACTTCGGCACTCACAGGAGAAGGATGGGTAATAGAGTTGCTTGTAGGCCATCCAGAACGGATCCGATGCAAACTTGACATGCATGCGCATGTCTTTTCTGAACTCATTTCGGAGCTTCGAGCCCTTGGACATTGCAACTCAAAGTTTGTATCGCTTGAAGAACAGCTCACTATTTTTCTCTACTCGAGCGTCACCGGCTTAACAATCAGACATGTTGGGGAACACTTTCAAAGGTCAAACGAGACAATTTCACGGTGAGTATTCTTTCCATGCACCGCCCTTGACCCCTCACTCCTTTCACTAGATATTTCCGCAAAATGCTCACTATCTTTTCATCCCTGCTGTTCTACTCACGATTCGTCCACATGCCAGCCGCTGACCAGATCCACACGAAGATCTGTACGAACCCCCGGTTCTGGCCATATTTCAAGGGTGCTGTGGGTGCTATAGACAGTAGTCACATCAGCGCAGCACCGCCTGCGAGATCTCGGGCGGCATTTCGGAATCGCAAAGGCTTTATCTCACAAAATTGCTTGTTCGCATGTGACTTTGATATGCTATTCACGTATGCACTCACAGGATAGGAGGGATCAGCTATGGATGCGTGAATCTACCAGGATGCACGCTCAAGGGATTTGCATGTTCCGGATGGCAGATATTTTCCCGGAGATGCTGGTTTTCCACTGCATCCCGAGATCCTCATCCCATATCGGGGAGTTCACTATCACTTAGCTGAGTGGCATCGAGCGCAGCTGAGGTATGTCAGCACAATGAACTATTACAGCGAGCTGAAATCAACATTGGTAGACCAGCAAATAAAGAGGAACTCTTTAACCTTTGACATGCTTCTGCGCGGAATGTGATCAAGCGCATCTTCAGTGTACTCAAATGTCGGTTTCGGGTTCTTTTGCTCTCCCCCGAATACCATATGGGTATCCAGGCCCGCATCCCCACAGCACTATGTGCGATACACAACTTCATTCAGATCCATGATGCAGAGGAGGTTCTTGACGACGAAAGGGTCCATGAGTTCGAGAATGATATTGAAGCACATTCCTCGTCGGGTCCACAGGAAGACTTGGAGGATGGAAGGATTGACGAGGATGATGGCACGCATGCAGCACATTCATTCCATGATCAAACCGCTCAAGCAATGTGGGACGAGTATCAGCGCATTCTTTCTGGGGGGGACTATGTAGACGATGGGGAGATTTTTTCTGATGATGAAATGGACAACAAATAAGAAGGTCGCTCCCTGGAGGATAGTGTAGACACCAAGTAGAATACATGTACGGTTTCACTTTACTGTTCAGGCAACTTAATCCTTTCAATCGACGTGTGATAGTGTGACTAGTACAGGCAAACATAACATGGTAGTACTACGATGTAAAGAGATTGCAAGTCTCTTTCGGTGCAGAGGCAACAGCAGAAGGGTAAACCCAGTGAGGGAGAGTACTCACTTGCTATAGTGCACTTGCAAACAAGTTGCTAGAAGTTATTCACAACGTCGGAACGAAGTAAAGAACTTAGATTGTGGGCTCAGAAGGAGCCGGGTTTATATACAGTACAGGAATGTTTGTACATATTGTGGAAATATCCATAAAGGATGAAGGGCTGTGTAATGCGCAGCAATAGGTAGCCAATAGCAAAAGGTGTGCTTATCTATGGCGCAATATGCCAAGAAAATGGTGCGATATGTCACCATGATGATATAATATGACGTCATCTGAAGATAAGAATAAGTATAATGTCATCGGTCTAGAACAATGATGTCATGGGTCTAGAATGAATTAGTAATCATGAAGAGCGACCCAGACAAGATAAGGACAAGATAAGGATAAGTCCTAAATATTTCAATACAATGTGAGTGGTCGTACAACTCAAAAGGACAATAAACGAGCTAGAAAGGGTTAGGAAGGGTGATCGGCACAGGCTCTCCAGCATTGGACTTGATTCTCATACCCTCAACCTCTACTCTTACATAGTTCAAATGTTTGTCCTTGTCAGTGGTCAACGTATATACTTCTGTGAAACCTACATTACGCGCAATCATTGCCCTGATAAATGCTTTGACGCCCTTAGGTAGATCGTTGTCTTGCTCGTGCAGCATTTGCATTGCCAGTTCCCAATGGGCCGACGCTTTGTCTTCAGCAGAGGTAGCCGTATTGGCGAGTGATGAAGTGAGGAGGTTGAGGGACCTTTGCATACCAAGCATGAGGGTCTCGGCAGCGTGGGACTGCTGAGCAGCGGCGGATTTGCGTGACGAGGGTGTGGCCGAGGCCGAATCCATTGCTGCAGTAAATTTCATTTTTTTCGTGGCGGGACCAGAAAGTGACATGCCAGAAAAGGAAAGGGAAGACGACGTGCTAGAGAAGAGAAGAGCGGATGATGTTACGACTGATGCTGAGTCATCGCCAGTCATATCTGAGTGCGACTGCTTTCCTGTACTGGAGGCGACAGCAGGAGCCATGGATGTAGCAGGAGCCATGGACACAGCAGCAGCAGTCGTGGTCGGTTTCGGCCTGTAAGCAGCAATGGGGACTGCATGCTCCTTGCCCTTTGCAGAGGTGGTACCGCTACTGCTCCCCAAGCCGCTATCGGTGGCACCATCAGGCTGGGGCTGGGGCACATCCATGACGGTAATAGCTTTTGCAGCTCTGGGGTGTGTGACCTCCATGGACGAGGACGGGGCAAAGGAGCTAGCTCCTCTGGCGCCTCTATCAGGTATAATCTCGCGCATGTACTTGCTAAATTCCCATCCTCGGTGTTTGAAGGGGCACATTAGAGGGTGCTTCTGTAGTAGAAATATACCAAAGTTGTGATATCCGATCGATTTGTATCATAGGAACACATACCTTGACATACTCAGCCCAAACGTTCTCCACATCCTCTCCATCGATGGCAGCCCCATGTTCATCGTCATAATGACAGCTGGATAGGCCGCGATAGGTCTCGATTTCCACATGCGTCTTCCGTATCTATCAAAATTGGATGTCAGTGGTGCGCAGCAAGCAAAATCAGGTACATACCGAAGAAGTCCACTTGTTCTTGACTGATTGGCCCACCTTTGTTGCCCCTGCTGTCCAGAGTGGTGCAAGATGTTCAGTGGCAGCATTGAAGGTTGCAGTCTTGAAGTTACCACCATCGCCGGCTTCTGCACGATGGGTGTGAAGATAGTGAACAAGTGCCTCGACTTCCTTTGCATTCCAGGAGGCCTTTTCGTTGGGGGGTTTGGACATCCAATAGTGTATATAATGATCAACCACAAAGTGTGTCAATAAAGTTGCTAAGGAAGCGAGGTATATCAAGATACATCTGGAATCATTGCGATAGTAATCCATCTTTTGGATAGAAAAACAAAGTTTTGATTTCAAACTCAGACACGAGCTCAGCCATGGTGGCTGTCCAAAACATTGCCCAAATTTGCCAATTTTCGGGTTTCCGAACGGGCTCTAACTAAATATCCACATCCAAACACTTTGGTGCAGGTCATCCGCAGGGAATGGAAAACAATCGTCCCCAATTGTTCATTCAATCAAGGATAATTAAGTTGGGGTCTTCCATTAGCCCTTTGCTGTCCCTGATTAAGAGGGGGAGCTTCTTCCTCCTTTGGTTCAGGGGATGGTTCATTCTGAGTCAATTCACAAAGAACTCTCTCCATATCTACTATAGGACGAAATGGGGGTTCTAAGAAATGAATTAACTCCATTCTGCCTTCTAACAGTCCATGCCTAATCGGGTCAACCTGCCTAATTCAAGAATATAGGTCATTGTGATACCGATTACAAAGATGGGCATGCCTGTAGATTGCATGGCAGTAAATACAATGCCATTGTACTGTAGGTGTTCCTCGGTTTCTACCACAGGTAATCACTTGTACAGTTGCATGGTATTGAATTTGATTATTGTCTCCTTCCTCACAAATGTGATGCATGAGCTCGGTATGTAGGAATTGTAAGATATGTTCGAGTAGTTGTTGCTGTTTGCAAAGATCTAGTACTTCCTGTACTACTCCATTAGCTTCAGCCATTTGTGTCTGACGGTATTATGGCTGTTGCTTAAGTAAGGTAAGGTATTTGGACCAGAGCTCCCCATTATGTATGACAGTATTTAGGAGCACTGATCTCCAATGTTATAGGTACTGAAGATAGGAATAAAGGTAATAGCTGTGCCTTACAGAACTAGGGAAATTTCTTGACTAGTAGCTAATTCAAGATCGAGAAAAGATGTTGATAATATTAGCTGGGGTACCTCTGTTAACTTGAGCTTGGTGCTCTGGAGGGTTGGGATCTGGTTGTGGTGATCACTCTCGTTCAGTGAGTTGATGAAGGATTTCAGCTATGGTCCTTCCTGCAATTGGATGGAATGGTGGTGCTAACAAATCTACAAGATCTGTTCGCCTTTCTTCTTCTGGCAGGTTTTTTTCAGAATCCAAATTTCTCATTTGGTCATATAAATCATATCAGTAGATGATTAGGCAGTGCTGACAATGCCAATCAACCCAAAGGGTTTCTCTTTCTCTCCCTTTGGTCTCTACATGTACAGTAACATGATAGTAGGAGGTAGTATGATCATCATCTCAGAAGGTGTGATCATATAACCAATCTCGTAGTGTGTCAATAACTCGATCGCATAAATTGCAATGCAAACTCAAGTTCCAGATAGTAACATCAAGGTCAATCGGTTCTGCCATATTGCTAGTGCTCCTTATTATTGATAACGGTATTTAAGGGCAATAGTTCCCTACAGCAAGAATGGTACTGTAACCACTACAGATGTACTAGGAATGTCATAGGAAGTAAGGGGTCTGAGGTCGTTCAATGTTGGTGTAAGGGTAGGAAAGTAGTACACAGGAATAAGGTGATCAGGACACTTATCTACTCGAAGCCGTCAATCTATCCGTAACCGGAACCGGTGTATCAGTGACTATACAGCAGTTAGACAGATTAGATCAAGGGGAATACGAAGTAGGAATTTGTCCGGGATCTTATCGGCTGAGTGGTAATAGTAGGGGAAGGGGGTAAGTTGGACATTGATGCAATCTTGCCAATGTCCGGTAACACGTAATAGGTGGCCTACAAATATTGGCTCTTCTTCCATCCATGTGTAGAGTGCGATCTGATTGTCACTGCTGGAAGGGCAAATGAACTTGTGTCCCATGGCATAGCCAGTGTGGGCGCTGAGTTTGTGCACGTAAACGAACATGCCGATGACTCGGTTGTGATGGAAACACAGATTTGCAGCCATGATTGTATTCTTGAAAGGGATAAGTTGTGTCGCTAGATGGCAAGTTGTGCTTACCGGTGGCAGGATTGATGGAATGTGGCAGGTAATGGCAGAATGTGGTAACTTCTACAGCTTCAACGCTCGCCTAAGTAATATATGTAGCTAGATAGATTCTATTGGCGATATCTGTAATAATGCTGGGTCAATTGTCTGTGAATCCTGCTCTTGGTCTGATGAATTAGGTAACACATACGGCACATCTTGCAAATATATCGTTCGGCCTTGTAAGTTCCAGCCAGACTCAGTAATAATATCATTGTCCGGTGTCCTTCCCGGTGTGCTCGTCGGGAATGGGTTTCCAAGACTCCATTCAATAGAGCTAAATCTGTTAATTTCCTTTGCTGCTCGAATTCGTTGTTCCTCATTCAAGGTGGAGCATGGGGATATGGGGGCAGATCTTGCTCTGGTGGCCCTTGATGGGCCTGCCCAGGCACATTTGGCATGTCCAGGTCCCTTAATATATTGTGAGAATGATTCCTGAATGGGTTGTTGCTGTTCGACATTGTTTCGGTCAATTTGAGATAAGTCTTGTGATATAGCTGGACTTGTTAGATAGTCTGGTATTGTGCTTTCCTGACTAGAGTCTAGGGCTCTTAGAATATACTTCTATAATGCCCATAGTTCTTCTCTATCGTGTTCTATCTATTGTAGCTTCTTACAAGCAGATTTACACTCAGTACACTTTGTAGCTGAGGGTACTACTATGGTCTCCTCTAGGCTAGTCCTAGGAATGGTTATATGATTTGTATGGGTAGTTGGCTCAGCTAAGGGTGTGAGACCAAATGTGGAGTGGTAAATTCGGGTGGGGTGATCAGTAAGCAAATGAGCTACCCAATGATAGGTAACTTGCCGTAATCGATTCTGAATATGCAAGTTCTGTTGGCAGAAATGAACTTGCCACTCTACTAGGGTATTAGTGCTATGTGTGGTTTCAGTCGATGTCTGACTTTGTGTCAGATCTGTCACCATTGGCGGTATTAGACTTTGTGGGTAGTTTATTGAGTTTGCGCTCATGTGGCTCTCCATCTTCTGATGATGCTTCTTCTTTGTCTGTGGTTAACTCAAGGTCTTCTCCCTTTTTATCTAACTTTGTTAGGAAGTGCCTCTGTATGTAAGGTATTACTCTGAATGCAGCAATTGGTCTAGCTAGTTGAGCTCTGTCAACTTCTGCTAGTTCGTAACTTCCTCCTTGGGTTCGTCTGATTATCTTGTATGGGCCTAGATACCTGGGCTTAGTTTTCCTATTCAGTTCTTTCTCAACAGCTGTATTTCTGATTAGAACTAAGTCTCCAGGGGCATAGCTTCCTTGCACCAATCTAGTTTCAAATCGCTTTTCAAATTGATGCTTAGAGTTCAATCTAGAATCTCGTAGGGTTGCTATGGCTCTTTCCAAATCTTCTTCTCATCGTTCTATTTGCCTTATCTGTAGTGCTAACAATTCTTCATGGGAAAGTTCTCTGTCAAATCCTTCAACCAAGAAGATTGACTCCCATAAATCAAAAGGCAATACTGGGTCAACTCCATGTAAAAGGTAATATGCAGAATATCCTGTTTATCGTCGTACAGTAATATTGTCTGCAAATAAGGCTGCTTGCAGCTTATCTGGCCACAAGTGTATCTTTCCTTCACAAGCCTTTACTAAAGCTTCTCTGATTGCAAAGTGGCCTTGCTCAACCACTCCATTGGCTTGAGAATTATAAGGGCTAATAAACACTTGAGGTATTCCATGCTGTGCAAGTATGTCTGATAGGACTCCTTTAAACTCAGGTCCATTGTCTGTGACTATTTTCCCCACACCTCCATATCTGTATATGATATCGTCTAGCACAAACTGGGCCACTGATCGAGCAGATGCTTGTCGTAGAGCTTTGCCTTTAACATACTGTACTTAGATTAGTTATCTCTGGCTAGTACTATATAGCGATACCCTTTCACCACAGGCATGTGCATGATATCTATATGAACCTTTGTAAATATAGTAGCTGGTGGTGGGGTAATAATAGGAATATGGACTTTAGCAGTATTCCTAATCTGGCACTCATGACAAGACTTGACATAATGCCATACATCTTGGTACATTTGAGGCCAATAGAAGCGGCGTTTGAGGTTTTCCCAGGTGGTTTTCTCACCATGGTGACCTAGTGACTCATGGGCTTGGCTCAAGATCTGTTCCCGCTTACTATGGTCAAATATCACTAAGAGAGGATGTCCAGATTTGATTTGCTTAAATAGGCGTCCTACCTTTATGAAGTACTTGGTAACCTTTTGTAGAAATTTATTAGTAATGGGTATAGGTTCAGGATTGGTGAGATACTCGTATATCTGCTTAAGAGTAGTATCTTGATTCTCTTGGGCAGACAGTACATATGTTGTCATGCTCCTAGATACTTTCTTCTATACCATTGTTCTTACGCAACTTGGGTCTGTAATATGTGTAGAACAAGGCAATCTCATCAAGCCAACTATCATCATAAGATTCTATCTTGGCTTGGTCTTCAAGTGGTCTTTGAGATGATGCATCTGGTGCTTTGAACTGTATTGCAGGTACATGTACAAGGGTAAAATCAAACATGAGGATTCCTTGAATCCACCTGTTGATTACTGCATTTGATTGCAGTTCAGGCTCATTCAGCATTCCCTTGATATACTTGGCATCCACCTCTATTATGAGGTTCTTGGCTCCAATTACATATAGGCGGAAGTGTCGTAAGGCTCGGAATAAGCCAAATAGTTCCAACTTAGGTTGGGAGTAGGTAGCTTCCACTAAGGAAAAGGGAAGTGATCCATATCTAGAAGGGCGGTGTAAAACACTAGTCCCGTCTGTGCTGCAATAGCAAGAGGGATACTAGAAAAATAAGAAAGAAGGGTACAAATAGGTTCGTCTCAGGGACCCTAAAGAAGTTGGTGGGGGCGAAGGACCTGACTACAGAATCCGGAAAGGAATCCGGAAAGATAGGGGCTAAACCCGGACAAACCCGATCTGGAAAACTGATGAGGAAAAGATCTGGAAAGTGAAATAGAGATAGAAGGAAGTAGAAATATACATTCGATGTTGGAATCCAAAAACCTGGAGCAGATTTGATGAGATGGTGACGAGATAAGAGAGATCCGGTCAAGGACGAGGACTGGATATGAGCGGAAAAGTGACGAGGTTTGCAAAGACATGGTTTTACAGCAAGGAAATGGGTGATCAGTGCACACGGGCGAAAGATGTATTATCCATCACACTACAGGGGTTTTATAGTCAAGGAAACACCCAAGACTCTTCCTAATAAGGGAAATATCAATCAGTAACCAAGTACGTCAAAGAAAAAGAAAAAGCACATCGTCCCTTCACAGGTAAACAAAAACCATGTGGAACACTACAAAGGGGTCTAGGCCTATGTCGAAGTGATATGACAACTCAATGAAACCAAAAGAAAACAATCTGAATGAAAAACAAAGATCCGAATAGATCTTGCATGTGCGGAGATCCAGAAACAGACAGATAATGTCGGGTTGCATCGGATTGAATCAGGTTGGACTAAGATTCCTCGGAATATGATTAGAGCGATGTGGAAGTCGGTGGAATGATAGGATACGACCACAAGGAACTTCAGTTCCTTACAGCGGTGTTTACCATGCTCATCTATTTGTGACAGAATCATCCCTACCCCCATGTAGCTAGAATCTACTGACAACACTATTGGTCGTCCGCATGTGTAATCTATAGGTAAGAGTGCAGGTGCTGTCGTAATCAATTCCTTTAAAGTCTCAAAGGCTTCTTGATATTCTTCTGTCCAGACAAAGGGTACATCCTTCTTTCAGGTAGCTGTTATGCTCCTGGCTATTTGTAAGTAATTAGGAATCCATATGCAGACTGTTCCACATAAGCCTATAAATTGTCTGGCTTCTGTAGCACTTTGAGGAGTAGGCTATTCCTTTATGGTCTTTACTTGTTGTACATCGGGTTCTCTTCCATTGATTCCTACATTCTGGCCAAGTATTACTACTTGGGGTTGGCAGATTTGAAGCTTCTTTCCATTGAAAGTTCCTCCTGCTTCTGTCAAACGATGTAAGATTCAATTCAAATCTTCTGCATGTTCCCAGATATATTGTTGTATGCCTGGTCTTTCTGGTAGAACTGCAGGGTTCCCATCCTTATCAGGATAGGTAGTAAGTGGTCCTCGTATTGGTGCATCATCGATGAATACATTCATCACTTGCTTGACAATCTTATCTGGGAATATAAACACCATACATTCCTGAAGTGAATTGGTGTATCCACTGGGCAATGAGGTTATCTGGAGTAGTCCTAGTGGGATTTGGAAGGCTGTCATGTCACGACTAGCTTCATCCATCTTTCTTGCGTTAAAGCCCCAATATAGGTCTAGGACTGTAAAACATTTTCCTCCTAAAAACTGGTCTACAAATTGATCCAGATGAGGGGAAATTGATGACTCCTTGATGCTGACTGCATTTAGTGGCTGCAGGTCATGTACTATTCTTAGTTTCTGCTTCTCTTCATTCCACATACAGAACCATCGTAATATGTAGGGGAATTGGCCGTATTCATTGACTCCTGCTCTTATCTTAAGTTGCAGCAGGTCTATGATTCGTTGTCGCAGTGCAGGGGCAAGTCGTATGCCTTTCTCCTGCCATGGTTTATGCGGTACATGAGGTATCTTATAGGGGCTAAAGTACTCTTCCTTAAGAGTTCCCCTATCCTCGTCTTCAAAGGCTATAGCTGCTTCATTCTTGATCAGCGTATAGATAAACAAATCTTGTTCTTCAGGCCACAAGAATTGATAGGATTCCATATCCTTCAATATCTTGTCTATTCGCTCCTGGGTAAACTTCTGAGGGGGCCTCTGTAGGTCAAAGTGTACATTTAGGGGTTCCAATGTTATCATTGGATTGTATGGTATTGTTCTGGTGACCTTAAATTCCTAGGGAATTGCGGTAGAGATTGGCTTGATACGTTGATCAACCCATTTATATGCTCCATAGGTCCATGCACATGAGTGGGATGTAGATCGGGTAAGCAATCCTATAGACTCTGCATCTAGATTCTTGGGCAAGTCCCGATCATTACCATGTTCTTTGTATATTGCCTTGGTAGTCATCATAGTCATTGTCTCAATCGTCTTGATCTGTTGGTTTTGCTGCTTTGTTAGGCAGGCAGATGCTATCAGTAATACCACTGCTTCGTTAGGCAGGCAGTTACTAATAGCTAGTACGCCTTTCTTAGGTGTGTCGTCCTAGTACAGTGTGAGATCTATCCCTTAGATGTCACACGTAAGAGTCTAGTTCCTATGGTAGTCCGTAGCTATGCCTATATATGGTCTTAGGATCACATGGGATCTGCCTAGGCCGAATAGCTATACTCTACACTTCTAGTACTCCCGTTTTACCGTAGTAGAGAATCCTTCTTTCACAGTTGTATTCACCTTACTCATGGTGTTAGCTTCGTGCTATTGCCAGCATAGCAACAACTATATATTACTCTTCCACTAGCTCAAGAGCTAGCTGTTGGGCCGTTGGCCCAACAAGAGGGGGAGGAAGGGAAATAGATAAAAGATTAGGGTCCGCAGGAGACTTCGAATTGAGAGAAGTGGTGGGTGTGTTGGCAAGCTGTCCTTTTGCCATCAGCCTCGTTCCTCAGCTAATGGCAGGTCAGCTTGCAAACACACCCACCACTTCTCTCAATTCTCAGCCTCCTGCTTTCTTTCATTTTCTTTAATTCAATATTCTGTAAACATTGTGGTGTGTCCAACCCAAGCCAGTGTGTACCGGCCCGGCCATTTATTTGCCGCGCTGCACATGAGACTCACACACCGGGGATTATGACATTTTCACACTGTTTATAATACATTTAAAATGGAAAATAGTGATATCAAATTTTTGTTACACATTTTCATATACTTAAAATTTTAAATGACATCAGAGCGAAAATGTTGTCTGAAATATATACTTTTGTCAAGCATGTTATGTCTGTGAAAATGTACCAGA
>JBBPRB010000970.1:0-11462 GCA_038092815.1 Hortiboletus rubellus | reverse complement strand
TCAAGTCGAGCGGAGGTGTCAGAGGAGAGTCGTCGAGACTCGAGCGGAAGTCAGGAGGGTTATTCTAGATGATATTCGAACTAAAGAATACAGGAGTGAAATCGGAGGCTTATATACGGAGTTCAAGAATGATTAGTAAACGGAGTCGTAAGGGATTGGTAAGGGAACGGGAGTCGGGAGTAAGTATCCCGGAGCTGCGCTCCGGGTAAGAGAAACCCGGAGCTGTGCTCTAAGCGAGACACAGGTTCGGAGGTAAGTAAGTAACGGAGCTAATACTAAATAGGAGAGAACAAGGAACAGAGACGAAAAGAGAATACTAAGTACAAGTCCGGAGTCCGAAGACAAGTCCTGCGCGAGAACGCAGCGGAGTTCTTGATGATAGGCCCGGAGGGCCGGAGTTGAACTTGGACGAAATACGGGATATGACAGGTGGCCAGGTTGCCTGCATGGCTTCAACCTTGATGCTGGTTGCTGGGTTAAATGCCAGGTTTGCGGGAGTGGTATGTGGAGACGGTCGAGGTGGTGCGTAGGTGGGTTGCTGTTGGCAAGGGGCAGCAAAGGAAGGTTGGGCGACAAAGCCTGGCTGAGCGGCGACGGCAGGAGGGAGCGACGAGCAGAAAGCCGATCCCGTTAGGAGAAACTCAGTGACAGTGATGATGTCACTCATTGGGTAGGGGTCATCCAGGTGGACATCCTGTTTGGTGATCAGTAATCATTCCCATACTTTTTGTTGTAAAGTGGATGGGAATCTGTTAAGGTAGAGCATATCCCACTCCACCTTGGCTAGCTTCTGGTTAGCAATTAGTAATGCTGAGATTTTCTGGAACGCCTGGGTATACTCTCCGAGTTCATCCCTGTTCCGCATCTGCTTTGCCTGGTAGTCCTGGACAAGGTATTGAATGTCAGCTCAACAATAACAGTTTGTACCTTCACAACCCAGGTACAATTTCTTTACGGCCACAATGAACGCATCCCAGCAGGAGCAGCCGTTACTTCCAGAAGGGTCTGCCACAATTCAACTTCATCTAGTGCAGCATACCGAAGGGCCGCTTTTATTTTTCTCACTTTATTAAGGGCGGCGGCACCACCAAGGTACTCAATGTCTTCTAAGTATCTAGGAAGCTTGGAAGGAGACTTCCCATCAAATTTTGGGGCATTAGGGGTTCCGCAAAGGGGCATTTGGATCAGTTGTGCCATTGGTAATGGTGGGATCTGTTGAGGGTTAGTAGGTGGTACAACCGGGTTAGAATCGGATAAGGCCAGGAAAAACAGTAAAATGGAAGATAAAACCGAAGAGGATGAAGAGGATGAAGTATGTAGTGAGGAACGCTGCTCTGAATGGGGTTCGGAAGGGCAGGTACTGAAGTCAAAGAGAAAAGATAGAGACGGGGAAGGGGAAGGGGTCGGGTTAAGTAACAGAGACGAAAGCAGGGACGACTCGGAAGTGGAGAGAGATGTTAATGGAGAAAGGGGGACTGAAGCAGGCGAACGGTACTGGGTGGAGAAAGGAGTTTGCTGTGGGGTTGAGTGGATGAAAGCACCCAGAATAAAAGATGAGTCAGAAAGTGGGGAGACAGGAGAGTGAAACCGGTTGTATTGAGCTCTTTCCAGGGTAAGCGGGATAAGGAGCTTGGATTCTGTGGAAAGTTCGAGGTGGCAGAAATCAGCTAGGAGATCTTCGATTTCTAATCGCTTTGGAGTGGGTCTAAGTGACCTTCTCATCAACCTGTCAAAAGCTCTCGTGGTGGACTCCAGTTGTAAAACAGATAATCAGTCTAGGGGGTGTCAAACCTTAAGGGAGGCTAGGGAAAACTAGCAAAGACACAGGGTGGTGCGAGATAAAACTCGTCACAAGGGGCCTGAGGTAGGTTAGTAATGAGAAGGGTGTGCAAAGACTTTCCCACGGGCGAAACAGTCGATCTGGTCAAACCCAGTCGAAATACAAAGATCCGGATAGACGAAGTTGATTTCCGGTCAAGGACGAGGACCGGATACAAGCAGAAAAGGTGACAAGATTTTGGACAAGGTTGGGAAAAGAACTTAGAAGCATAAAATCAAGCCAGAAAGAAGGTACTGCATTCCCGCTATAAAGGTGATAGGCAATTCTAGGGGTGTCAATACCCTAAGGAAAGCTAGGAAAACTAGCAAAGACACAGGTGAGTGCAAGAAAATACTCGTCCCAAGGGGTTCGAGGTAGGTTGTTAGTGAGAAGGGTAAGCAGAGACTTTCCCGCAGGCGAGAAAACCAAATCCGGATGGAAGGAACGAAATCCGGAATGACAAGGTTGAAATCCAGGTCAAGGACGAGGACCTGGTACAAATGGAAAGCAACGAGGTTGGAGACGAGGTTGGAGAGATTTGGGGACGACCAAAACTGCTGCCAAAAAGGGAGATGTTTTATTTTCTATAGTACAGGAGTTTATAGTCCTGGGCAACACCCAAGACCTTTTCCTTAAAAGGAAACATCGCGATAGTAACCGAAGGCTGTAACGAAAATACTACTCGCCCCTTCACGGTAGTAACACCGCTTGAGACTGTACGAGAAAAGTAGTAATTGTACCTGGAAAAAGCTACAGGTCGTGCTACGGTACCATTGCGTCGGAGACAACGCCGAAGAGTCTAGATTGAGTGATCGCGTTCTAAGCGAATCCAGTGATATAACGAACGCGCCAGTCAAAGGGAAACCCAAATGAAGAAAGGAAAAAGAGACAGGAAGCAAATATAATGAAGGGGTGAATAGGGCCACAACATTAGATGTTCGTTCCAGCGAACCTGGAAAAGGACGCCGGCCCGGATAATTACAATGGTAGACGGAAACATACGGAAATGGCACAGACTCACTCGGGAAGACACGGGACACGGATAGGAGCTTTGATGGAGGCAGGGGACGACCTAGAATAGGGGAAAAACTCTATATGCGGCCATAGGGAACCTGTGGTCTCCACACCGCAAAGGGTACAGATTTTATAGTCTGGGCAACACCCAAGACTTAGTACATATAAGGTAACTACGAGAGGTGCGATCAAAGGCTGTGAAGAAAATAATCTTCGCTGTCATGGGTAACAATGTCGCGTAGAAAGAAACAAGAAACCATGTGCAAAGGTACAACTCACCTTATAGTTGCATATGACGACCCTTCAATGGAACAAAGTAAAAATGGTCTAGAATGATCTGGGCAGAAGTAAGTGCCACCGGTGATCAGGTATACAAATAAAGAAACAGGATAAGATAAGAATGACGTACGAAACGAATGGAACTAGTTACGTCAGATTAGTCATTAACTGGCCGTGCCCAGGTTGGGACGGACGATCAGAAAGAACGGAATGGAAAGCGGAAACATACTTATAAAAGTCGGGTCCACTCGGATGGACATGGGGTAGGACGGGAACGTTGCTGGACACCTTGGACAACCTAGAGGGTGCTGGAAAAGGGGAAAAACTCTGTATACGGACGTAGAGAGCCTCCAGCTCCTACAGCACAGACACCCCTGATTAAGGGTCCCCATGCATTGTTTGCCTGCTGCACCTAACAGGAAATGAGCTACCATGATGGGGTTTACCAACACCAGAAAATGACACACAGTGCCCGCTTGGTCTGGATCTGTGGCGCCTCGTCCATGGTGAGAGCCATTCCTGGATGTGTCCTTCTTCAGAGGTACAGCCTTACACAGTTCTTGCTGTGGTGTGTGATGAGTGAGTGTGAAGAAACTCGAGAGCCAACGAACCTGTGGTTTCATAGGAAATTTTGCAACCACTCACTGGGAGAACCTGTTAGGCTCACCACACTCATTTGTCTATCAAGGGCACTCACCCACTGATTATTACAGTTCTGTTGTTCCAGTGTTGCGTCGATAAAAAACCTTTGGCAGCACGGCATAGTCTGGTAACCAGCACTATGAGGTTCTTGCTGCATAGAGAGGCAAACCGTTACTATTGCCAGACTAAGCACAGCAGCAGGAATGTCTGTACTAGTAGACAACATTACTATCACAACAACTCAGATAACAAGTGCAAGGATGCAAAACACATCCCAAGCTGGAAGGCATGCAACTCAAGGGGTCTGTCCCTCAATGCATTCCCTAGAGCATACAAAATCCTGGCTCGCCAATGAGAACAACTTGTCAGTCACTGAACTAGCCCATGGGCTTTGGTGGTATCTCAGACACGGAGTCACATTTTACTACAGTCAATGATTTTGCAAAACAGTCTCATTCAAAATTGGAATGCAGGGGGCCAGAGCTCCTACCAACACAAGTGAAATGAAAGGGGAAGAGAAGTATCATATGTAGTTTGTACTGCTGACCAGCTGCTTGAAGCATTGTCAAGTGGAGTGATGCAAATTTTGCTGGTTTTACACATAAAATGGAACATGGGTCATGTTTGAATGGGTTCAATTAAGGAACGGATTCAATTGAGTACAGTACATTATCTCATACTGCATGAGATTTTGTGAATCCCACTGTGGGGCAGTGTGAAATCAGATAATAATGTATAATGTATAATGTATAGGCCTGATTAGCACATATGCACTATGGTGGGCCATAATTAGTAGAAAGCACATGGTACAAGTACGGATCTCAGAGGGGTATGTCATGAAATGCATTTTTGGAGTTACTGTACAGCAGTAGAGGTATGTGAGAATGGAGAATGGAGAACAGAGAATGGACTTGAAACTTAAAAACAAGCAAGAGAACACTCTCCTTCCAACACTCCTTCCCCCTCCCCTCCATTCTCTTGCAATCATGCCTGCCAATAAATATAAACCCCAAAACACCCCCCTTAAATACAATCGACATCCAAAGAAGCCAAAGGCCCTCAGTGACAACACTCCCCAAACATCGGCCCAAACAACTCAAATGTCACAAAAGAATCTTACACTTGCTGATTGGCTCACTATCTTTGCTTATGTTGATGCGCATCCATCTGTCCTACAGAAAGATGTTGTCACATACTTTAGCACACTGAAGACAGGGGCTTTACTTTTCTCGCAGCTGACACTCTCACGAAAGTTGGATGATCGCTTGGATCTAGAAAATCATGTCAATGCCAACCCCTCTGCACTCTCTTTGAAGCGCCCCCAAGTTGTCACACAACCAGATGTCGAAAGTGCCCTATTCCTGTGGATCAAACACATGAAGACAAAGGGTGAGCAAACCAATGGACAGATGTTGAAGGAGAAGCAATCCAGATTCGAGAAACTTTTCAATGTTCCAAACGAGGAGAGGCTTTTAGGAGATGGATGGGTTGCATTGTTTTGCTGAGCATACAAGATTTGTGAACAGCACTACCATGGTGAAGCTGGATCAGTCAATCTTGCCACTGTTGAAGCAGAGCAAGTGTGGGTGTATGGCATTTTATCAAAATTTGCCCCATGAAATCGATGGAATTTTGATGAAACAAGTCTCTTTCCTTTGTAAGTTTTGCAGATTTAATTAAAAACAAGTTGATCATGGTCCATTGATTTAGTGTGCCCCCTGACCGTGGTCTTGCAAGGAAGCAAATGAGTGGAAAAAAGAAAGACAAGTTCTGCATTACACTCAGGGTTGTTTGCAATGCTGACAGAAGTGAAAAATTGGATTTGATGTTCATCGGAAAGTTTCAGAAGCCACAATGCTTTCAGAAGAGATCTTCCAATCAGTGAGGATTTTATTACTGCAACAATAAAAAAGCTTGGATGACCTCAGCACTCTTTGAGGAGTAAGCATGCTTTAACACCCTTAGACAAACCTGACTGATTGCACAACTTGGAAATAGATGGCTCATGAAATTTGATTACAAAATGTGCATTGCAAACCATCAGATCTGCCTTTTCGTGGACAATTTCTCCAGACACATGGTTGATTACGAGCCAACAAATGTGCAGCTCGAATTTTTTGAACCAAACTTGATGCAATTTGTGCAGCCATGTGATGCTGGTGTTACGATTCCTTTCTTTCCCTTACTAAGTCCACTTCCTTCTCAAACATTCTTTCTTGTTCCGTAACATTCCATTGTGTTCTTTCACATTCTGTAACATTCCATACTTCTCATACTTCTTTCCTTATCTTCTTCTCATAGTGCTCTTCTTGAACGTTCTATGACTTTCCATTCGCTTTGTCATCCCAGTTCCCCAACCGTATATAAACCCGTCATTTCTACCATGTATCCTTAAGTTAGACCTCCTTAGGAATACATCGAACTTCACTTCCTTGAACTGCTCTCTAAGTCCTCGTCCTACTTTTGAGTGGACGCTTTCTCCCTAGAAATTTCAAACTCAACCTTGACAAAGGTTGAACCTTTGAACCTACAAAAGACTAAGGCTATGCTTGGCCCTACCCAGACCAACCGTAACAGCTGGTGTCATTTGTTGCCTCAAAGCACTTTATTGCTGCAAGTTCTACCATCAAGCAATTGAGCTTGATAATGCAGGTGAACACAAAATCTACAAGATCAATCTTCTCAAGGGGATAATGATGGTTCGGCATGCATGGAATCAAATTTCACAGCAAATGATCACAAACTACTGGAATCACACACAGATTCAACCGTGAGTGCTGCATTAACAGTCATTGACATCTGCCAAATTTGATTCATACAGAGATCCACTTGCTGTTCCACCTCATGCAGATCCCACTGCATGGGCAATCCTGCAGGAATTCACAGCCACTGACATACAACTGCCCGACGCTGAACAACATCTTAAGGACACTCTCGGGACTCGCTACAAAGACTCTGACTGGCAACCAGCTTTCAAAGCTGTCATGGATGCCAAAAACAACACAGACATGGCCACTGCTGCAATCGAAAAGCTTGCACATACTGCAGCTAACTGTACTAGACTCAAGATTCACATTCCTGCATGCTGTGTGGTCCCACAGCTTAATGCTCTTGAGAGTGATGTCATGCAATCGATTTCAGACCTTCAAGCTCGAAACTGTATCTCTGGGACTCCACTGACACTTGATGAATTCCTCGAGTCCAAGGAAGGAGCAAAGACTTGAGATTCAGCAGCAGCAGACATTTTTGATGGGCCAGGAGGGAACAAGGCAATTGTTGCTGAGGTCGTTCAAGAGATGGCAGAAAAGAACAACAAGGTGATCGAGTTTGATTCTGATGATTCTGATGAGCTCAGCAAACCCAATATTTCCCGCACTGAGACAATCAATCTTTGCGAGAAACTCATGGAGGCATGTTTAGAGCATGGAGATGCCTTTTCAGACCTTTCGCTCAACTTGTTGACATGTCTTCATCATTTTTGTGTTTTCCTTCATCAGGAGGAATTCCTCTGTGCCAGACAGACTACTTTAGATGCATTCCTCACCCACCCGAGTCACCAATCCCTTGAACCACTTACATAGGTATGTTGCTACATCTTGTGACTGTCACATTTGTCATGATGTGTGACAAATGTAATATTAAATATCTCTCATAATGTATATATTTCCTTGTCTCCTGACCATATGCACTATGAGATAGTGTACTGTATATCTAATCAGAGAAATTCACATGCTGTGCTGTAAACTCTGTAAATCAGCACTGCCATGATAATTCCCACGACCAGGGTGAAGCCCAAGTCAGGCTCATGCTCAAGCATTGGCGGGTACAATCAGTGTGAGAAGTGGTCTGACAGAAGGAGTGACATGCATGCAACAGTGCAGGGAGGAAAAAAATGGTATCTTAGAGCTTGGCAGGTGAGATATGTATATGCAATACACCTGCTGTGCTGCCAAAAATTGAGTCTGAACCTGCTTACCCTGTGCCAGCAGGCCAGAAAAACAGGAACAGCCAATCAACATCCGAATTCACAAAATATACCATAAATTTTGTAAAATTTCCTGCCCACCTCACTTTACATACTTTATGCCTGCCAAATGGACACTTTACACCACTTTACACCACTTTTCTGCACTTTTTTGTCAATCCCCCTGGTAGAAACCCTCCTTTTCCACAGGTAGAACACTGGGTCAGTGTCTATCAATCTATTGACCACCTGCTCCAAGCAAGCTTCGTTCCCGTGTCGCTGCACCAGTGTGTTCGCCTCCTCACCCCCCACAGAATCTAGGAGGTTACCGCTTCTGGACGATTACGTAATGCACAGCATGTGAATTTTCCGACATAAGTAGAACCATTGAACGAGGCTGTGACACGCTGCATGCGTCGCCCACTCACGTGCCGTGTAACACACTTCAAGTCGTCACGGTCGCATCCCAAACACACCCTACCGGTATAAGTGCATCCCCGCCCCCTCGCTGCCACCAGCCTGTCCCAAACCCGCCGCGTGCACATGTATGCGCTCTCGCCTGCCCACCCTCACTTTTATGTGCACCCAAGTGCCTGTAAACATGCAGATCTGACAACGATCACTTCGGCCACGATTAAATGATTCTAGAACGGCAATGATACTTATCGATGTCGACGCCACTCATATTACACCATTCTTATCTCACGATAAGAGCTATCTTTACCATTGGGGTGGATAGTACGTCACAATAGACGATTCCATAACCATTCCCTGGGCCACACTTCCTCCTTATGGTTCTGGCGACGATAGTTATATTGAGACGAGGGTGTTGCCCAACCTCTCCCACCTCGTCATCTGGTGCGCAGAGCACGATGACAAAATCCGTCGCCCCGCCCCCAGACAACAAGAATGTACTCAAGATTGCGCATTTCAACGATGTATACCAGGTTTCTAGCCAAAAGCACAAGGTATTGATGTAACACGCGGACATTCGCAGGATTAACAGCATTTCCCAGATCAATGGCAAGGAAGAAAACATCGACGTGACAAAGTTCGCCACTTTACTGTCCAACGTCAAAAAGCAATGGGCGGAGGATGGCATCGAGGGCGGATTGACCATTTTCTCCGGCGACACCTTCTCCCCGTCTTTCCACAGTTCAATTACCAGAGGAAGGCATATGGTGACATTACACCCCTTCTATGCGTCTTCGATGTTCATAATTCTAACAGGCGGCTGTGATGAATGCGTTGAACATTGATATTAGCGTTGTGGGTAAGGCTTTGTCGCATCTCCCGCGCTGAACTCCCCATCTGATGATCTGTTCCAGGAAACCACGAATTTGACTTTGGTACCATCGTCCCAAATTCGGTAAAACACTGACTCAATGGCATACAGGCTACCCTCGATTGAAAGAGCTTATCAATGACACAAAATTCGTGCGTTTTCAGCTGCATCCAAGACGTTGGGTGCCTGATCTGGTTTCCTAAGCCCTGGCTTCTTAGTAACATCGTGGACAAAAACACCGATAATATCCCTGAGCCTTTGGTCGCCTACCATGTGATCGAAAAGGCGGGAGTTCGTATAGGTCTGGTGGGCTTGGTAGAGAAGTGAGGGCTTCTTGCATTGTATCCAAAACAGTGTTACTAATATCTCGTTTAGGGAATGGATCGCGACCATTACTGGCTGGCCAGACAATTTTGCATGGGTGGATATGGCTCTGGTTGGCAAGGAGCTCTCCAAAGTCCTACGAGGGTCTCCCCACAATTGCGATTTGGTTATTGCCCTAACGCATTCGAGGTTAGTCCTCTTGTTACCTGATGAACGATTTCTGTTGTCTCAGTAACGCTTGTAGAATTCCGAACGTGAGTCTCTAGGATAATGACATCGACATCATGCTAACAGTGAGCTAGGACATCAAACTTGCTGAGGAACTTCATGCCCTTGCTCCCGGATCTGACATTGCTTCTGAGCACGGCGTAGATCTGATACTTGGAGGGCACGACCATATCTATTGGATTTCCAAAGGCTTGGGATCCTGGGATGGCTACGATGTCAACCTACCACTCCCATACGCCGAGAGTGACAAGGGAAACACGCTGATCGTAAAGAGCGGTACCGACTTCCAAGAGCTCAGTGAAGTGACCCTAACGCTAAAGGATACACCTTCGGGATCTGTTAGGAAAAAGCTTATCGAATCCATCAGCGGTACGCCCAAGCGTGCGGGGTGTGGTTAAGACGCTGAATCTTGATTGATAGGCATCCGACACATCACTACTGGTGACTTGGCCGCCGACCCGGAGATGCAGAAGGTCATCGAACATGAGCTGGCTGACGTCAATGCGGCCATGGCTGATCCGATATGTATCAGTGAAGTTGAACTGGACGCGCGTTCCTCAGTTATCCGTACAGGAGAGGTTTGATGGTTCATTTCTGTCAGTTTCAAGCTCCTGATGAACATGTGTAGTCTGCGGTGGGCAATTGGTTTGCCGACTGTCTAAAGCCTGTTTACAATGACGTGCTCGAGAAACTCAAATGTCCAGCTGTCGACTGCGTTGTCATTAATGCAGGATGCATTCGGGGAGATTCGACATACGCTAAGGGTAAGCATATTGCACGATACACTCGTTCCTAGATGTAAAATAACTGAGTCTAGGACCGATCACCCTCGGTAATCTTATGCAAATGTTACCGTATGACAACCCGATGGTTGTTGTCGAGATGGACGGAGAAGCTTTGTGGACGGCAATGGAGTCCGCTCTCTCCAAGTGGCCCGCCCAGGAAGGGTAAGCTTGGTATTGATGTGTCGCGACTTGGGTTGACACTATATAGACGCTTCCCTGCCATCTCCGGGTTCCGTGTGGAATGGAAAGCGAGCAAAGACTCTGGTCAGCGAGTTGAGAAGATGTGGCTCCGCGAAGAAACGAAGGAGGTTGAACTTGATGGGAAACCCAAGCTCATCGACAAGGAGGAGATCAAACGCAATCGTGACCGAAAGTACATCGTTGCGATCGGAGAATACATGTCCCAGGGCGGTGACGGATACACTGTCCTCAAGGAGCAAAGGCTCATCCTGAACAGTGAGAACGGACAACCAACGAGCGCCCTGATCCGGAAATTTCTACTCGGTGAGCGAGACACACTGATTTCATCCGGCACTCCTGAAGCGTGTTCCAGGTGCCCATTTTGTCAACAAGGTTTCGCGTGACCCTGAAGCGAAACCGAAAAACCTTCGCCCTGAGACACTCGACTTGGTCTCTAGAGCCAGAACAACGTTCAGTCTTCCACAGCTCGGCACGTCCATCATGCCGATACCAAAGATACCCGAGGTGAAAAAGCCCCAGATACCCTACCTGCTCTCCAACATGCCCGACGCCATGCTGAGCTTGCCCAAGTTGCCTAGCATACCCTGGGAGGCGATCCAACCAATGTTGATTGTCCCGTGTATGTGGGTCGTGTCTACCGCACTGGAAACCTTTGCGCTTCATGTGGCAGAACACGAGGATGTGAATATCGTGGATGGGTACGAGAGGCGTCGGAGGGGTATTCGGATTGAGGAGCACGCAAGACATCCAATAGCGCCAAAGCACCGGTTGCCCTTTCTTTCGACTCTTTTGCAGCATGAGACAGTGACAGCGGCCCCAGATGTCACGGTTCAGGAACAGACGGCAGTCGACAAGGACCTACCTGTGATTTCGCCAGTTATTGATGGCAGGTTGAAGAACTTGGATGGGTAAAGGCTGGTA
>JBBPRB010000969.1:0-11464 GCA_038092815.1 Hortiboletus rubellus | reverse complement strand
ATGACAAGAGTGGGAAAATAAATATGAAATGATAGGGCTTATATAGTGAGGGCGGATGTAATTACATAAAGGTGACATAATAGAAGCATTATCAAAGGTATGTAATCACTTTACAGCATGCTAGGGTCTAATATATGTAATCAAAACCTAAAGTCAAAAAACTATCCGAATAAGTTATTATTTTGAAATGGTTGCCATTTCATCAAATCACAACCAATCTCCTTGATCCTTGATGCTATAGAGAGCCAATGACAAGTACTATATTTCATACACTAACATAATGACAGTATAGGTTAGGGTTGTTGCAGGATATCAGCTTTAGGTGAAAATGTACAAACATGCAGATAGTTTTTTGAGCCACTGTAGCTTTGATTACAACATCTCTGGTTCTGATATATATTAGCATGATCATATAAATTCATTGATTTGTGAAGGTGGCCATGGGCATGCAACAGCAATAGCAAATGATACACTGCTAATACAATTATAACTCCATACCAGCTAGATTCTTAAAATCATATGGATCAAAAATGTACAAAATATGTTTGTTATTGTCTGAAAGTGAAGTAAATACAACAACAATGGTGGGTTCTTTTGTAAGGTGCATATTCATGAATTGCTTCTATTTATTAGTCAATTTGACAATATTATAAAGAAGGGTGGTTGCAGATTGAACACTTTTCAACAGGTCAAGGTAGTTGTTGGATAGTGAATCACCAAGGTTCTGGATGAAGGAGTCAACCACATGAAGGGCAACAGAGGTTGAGTTCTTGCCTGTGTTCCTGCCACTACCACTTGCAACCTCAACTATGCTGCTGGAGTGATGGCTATGTTTTATTGTGTGGATGGAGGGAGAGGATGATGACATTGTTGAAGGTGGAGGATGAGTCAGTGAGAAGAGAAAAGACAGATTGGTTGGATTGATCTCATTGTCAGGTAACAACATGAACACAGGGCATTTCCTAGATCCAGATGAGGTCAGAACTTTATGAGAAGGTGAATTGTTGGAAGGAGAGGGAGCAGCTGGAGTGAACAAATTGGATGTGGATACATAGTTATTATACATATATGTAATGTTAGACATTTGATCCGAGATTTGAGTTTTCACCTTATTTCCATAGTCCAAATGCTTAGCTAATAGAGGACATATAGATCATAGTATCTAGTATATACCTCTATTTTTCCTTATTTGTTCATTTATAGATTGTGAAGAAATAAAATGATTTCTTTCAATACATTTTTATTACTACCTACAAGTACATAGCAAACCATTTTCTTAATATCTCCTTTACCCTTAAGTATTTAGCCAAGTATTAGAGAAGCAAATGGAGCATGTGACCTCAGTTGCAAATCACTTGACTTAGATCATATGACCATGTACAGCATGAGTCATAATGAGTCATAATGAGTTAAAGTGAGTCAAATGAGGACTAGTCAAAGTACTGCCCCTATACTAGCAAAATGATCATGTGACTTGTGCAGCATGAGTCATTGCCAAGCCAAAGGCTATTTTTAGCTCATTGCAAGTCATTTTCTGACAGGATAAGTCAAAGTGAGTCAGTATGAGTCATATCTTGGCACAGCCACCTTGGAACTGAAGGTAGCACAGCCACATGTAAATTACTATATAAGGAGCATGATTCAGCCCCATTTGAAAGGTTCCTACTTGAGTAAATCTCAATCAATAAGTACTTACAAGTACATCTCTTTACAAACAGACAGTGAGACTGTGTAAAGAAATTCCCATGCTGCAAATAGAACTACTTAGACCCATAGTTAGGAGTATACTGAATCCCTTAGGATGGGGACAGTTAGGACACCTTTAGGGAGAAAACCCCAGAATGGACAACTAAAGGAAATAGATTTCCAGCTAATAGGAAGACCTATGTAATAGTTCATTAGTACCTTGGGAAAGGGTTGAGTTGAGCATTTAAGCTAATTGCCAACTCTTTAGTGCATAATAGAATCAGTTTAGGAAAGACCATTCTGTGTATCTAAATGACATGTGAGAATCAGTAGTGAGAATGAAGTATATTAACACTACCTACCCAATTGAGCATTTCTAATTGACTGGAGCTAATTGGAAGTCATTGAAAGTGCATCTTAGGAAAGTAATCCTAGTCATTATAAAGTATTCTTCTAACAACCTGAGAATTATCTAGACCATTATTCAACTAACTATAGTACATTTTGTACACCACCCCAACAGAAAACCAGACTCTCAATGTGTTGCTGAACCCCAATCCCTTCAACCTTGTTGAAGATTGATGAATAAACCACATGCTTGATAGTCAATCCTTTTCTACAAGATTGATACTTGTTTTTAGTATCAACTTGACCAGGAAAAAATACTCTCTTTATCTCATTTCAGGTTTACTATCTGTAGAGATGAGATTGGTTGTCTAGTAAGCATTTCTTAGTATTTTTATTGATCTTATTTAGAAAGAAGACACTGCCAGCTGCTACTGTTAGAAGAGTGCTGACATTAACAGTTGGTAATATGCCAATAGCACTGTCAAGATCTTCTTCTATATCACTGTCACAATTATCAGCAATATTGGAGGAGCTACCAGTGGTAGGCTGGGTGCTGGGTGTGGTGGTGTCATGGTTGGTATTTTTTTGCTAATAGATGGCAAGACCTGTAGATCCATGAGTTGGATAGATTTGCTCCATTCATTTGAAATACGGCCAGCCTACATTTTAGAAACACGTGAATTTTTGTGAAAGGGAGATTAGATTATCTTGAAGTCTATTAGATTAATTGATAAAACATATACTGTGTGAGCAAAGGAAATCTTCAAAAATATTATTCACACTCTTGGGATTGATGCTAGCTCCTTTAATGTTGTTTCAATGGACTCTAGATTTGTTGTGCCAGTTACAAATAGCTATATACTGAGATTTTATAGTGGCTCAAAAAACTGTCTGCATGTTTGTACATTTTCACCTAAAGCTGATATCCTGCAACAATCCTAACCTGGACTGTCATTATGTTAGTGTATGAAATAAAATACTTGTCATTGGCATTTTATAACATCAAGGGTCAAGGAAATTGGTTGAGATCTGATGAAATGGCAACTATTCTAGAATGATAACTCATTTGGATAGTTTTTTGACTTTACATAATTTAGGTATTTAGTTTCTTCATGTCCATTTTAAGCATGGGCACAATGCTGGGTGTGAAGCAAACTTGAAGGGGAATACTTTTGAGATTACCAGTTTCAACAAGGAAGATACAGAGGCAGTGGTGCTGAAGCATAGATGAATGCATTGCATAGAGGGATACATTAGTATTTTGTTGAGTTTCGTGCAAATCCACTTACAAGAAAAGCAAGTCTATTCCAGTGTGCAGCATCCACCTCCATTCCTGAACTGAGCTGTGCCAATGACTTCGTAACATCAATAATGCACATCTTCTTGGATATGAACAAGGTTAACTAGATATACAATATTGTTAGATCATCCAACAACTGGGCTAAATAGTTTGTGTGTACCTGTGTCTTCAAATGAGAGTGAATGGTCACAAGCAATCCAGATACTATTACACAGAGGATAGACTTAAGCTCAGAATCATTGAAAAGGCCAGTCAGAATCTTGAATACATCTTGGTGCTCAAAGATGAAATCCTACATACCACATAGTCAATAAGCAGGTTAGCAATCGGGCTTGACTCAGAGAAGAGACATACCATGATATGGCGCTATGTGTCTGTCACATACGCAATAAAGTTCAGGGAAAGTAAGTAAGCCAAGAGGCGATTATGAAGGACAATCTGTTGGAAAATTAGTCAGTTTGGGTTGACTAGATACTATGGACATATGAATACTTTGAAGTCCTTCAAAGTTAAGATCTTGAGGATCAATTTAGATTCATCAGCTTGGTTAGTACTTTTATACTTGAGGAGTGAAGCTTTCATATTGACAAGCTTATAATACACATTGCTGGACTGATGGTATTGGTGAGATGAAAAAATAATACATTTACAACAACATGTGACTTGCCTCAATGAAGTCAAAAAGTTTCTTCTTAGAGATCTCCAGTTCATCACATAAGTCCTTGGCATATGTCTTGAGTCATTTCATGTGCTAAGGACTGAGTTGTGCAGAGTGTGAGTTGTTATAATCCTCAGAGTTCCTTTAGTGGCAAACACCTGCAAATATAGGTTCTTCAACCTCTGAAAGCATTTCTGAACTGACATGTTGACAACCTTATTCTCAAGTAGGGTAGATTCATTAGGTTTAGCGACCTCCATGATCAAGAAAGTGTTGCCAGAATGTACAAGAACAAGCCATTCAGGTTGAAATGATTGGTGCAACAATCCAAATGCATGCATCGTTTGCTTGTGAGACTCAGCAAGATAAGTAAAGGGATGTGGAAACCACTCATGGATTTGTTTGTTTACTTCCACATATTGTATGATCATGCAGCGTCTACAGGAATTCCTCCACTGGGACCAGTTGTACTGAGGAAATATCCTTGATTTTTCATTGCCTGGACCTCACTGGCAAATGTCTTTCTAAATAGAGCCTTTGATGGTTTCAAAAGTCCATCCCACTAGTGAAATCTTCAGTCATTCAGAATATTCTATATTTTGAACAACTTACACCAATTCCACATACCACTACTGCAATGGAGCTGACATGAAAGACTGATGAGACATTGGGAACTATTTAGGTTGACAAATTGCTTGGTAGACACAAATGGTTTGATCCTGCACCTTCTGTGGTAGAAATCTATATATTTAATTTAGCAACAGAACAAATAAGAGAAGATACAAGAACTGTACTTTGTGAGATCTGAATGTCAAATTGGCAATAACTGGGCCTTTCTGTTTCCTAAGTCTAAATGTTGCTATGGCTTCAGCTCAAGCACCAGCTGCTGCCTGGGTTAACGACAAGTATTTCACCTTGGATTCTTGCTTTGTGAGGCTAGAAAAAATAGTCTGAACCTTGGAATTTGACATGCTGGCAGTTGTTGTATCTGATGTTGGCCAAGAAGGTGGCAGATTTGGTGGTGCAGGCAAAGGTAATGGATTAGGTTGTTTAGTGGGTGAACTGACTGTGGGGGAAGCACTGGCCTGGAGATACTTACTGATACTGTGGTCACACTCATAACAGACTGACTTTCCATCATTCAGCCAATGGAATTCCTCACATTTGCAGATTTCACCATTTCCACAACAGAACATAGAGTGATCAGGTTGTATATTGTCTGATGAAATGAGAAAAGTAGGAGCAGCAGGAAATGAGCATTGAGAGGAGTTTAATATTGGCAGGATGATGTGGTAGCTAAACAATATAGCCCACAGCATCTGAAATGAATGCTCAGAGATACTTATATATCCAAGGTAAAACCTATTACAATGCGTAAGTCTTCATAAAGTGTGTCAAACAAACAAGTACCTGGCATCAAAGACAGGCTCGTTCATACCAAATTCTCTCTGCAAGCAATACATCTAACTGCTTGAATTGCCGTCGACCCAGCTGAATTGTCTTGAAGGCAGGATAATAGTCCAGTTCCTATTCGGCTGGTGTAAGGCCAAATCCATTGGAAATAACATCTTGACTGATCATGCTATACAATGTTGCCGAAAAAGTTACTTTCTCTTCAGGATTAGCAAATGGGGACCAGTGAGATGGGACAGACACTATGTGGGCTGTGAATCCAATGTCCTCATTACCACTTGCTTCTTTATTTGCTGGATGTCCAGCACCAAACTGATCATTTTTGTGTGTAATTAGCTTTCCATAAATACCATAATGCTTATCAATAGTATCCACATCAACACCACTACAGTCATTTTCATATACACCAAATTGTGTCTGGCCCAAAAAGCAAAGATCCTAGGTTTTAATTAGAAGTTTAGAACATTAACATACCATTTTATAACAAGCCACTGATGTACTACCTTCGGGCTTTTGTGGTTTGTATCAATGCTGTCAATTGGATGGCACTTGTGCTGAAAGTTGAGACAATCTTCATTAATTGCAGGGAGAAAAAATATATGCAACAACCAAAGATGGCTTGGATTTTTGGAGTTAAACATGTGCTGTGTTTTGAGGCAGGTGAAAAATACACACCAACGGCAAGCAAACTGCGTTCCAACTTCAACCCACAAATGCTCAATGTGTGAGTTATGTGTGGATCTAAAATGTCAGAGATCAGCCATAGTTATAAAATATATAAATTTCATGACTTACAAGCCCCACATAAATGAGACATGGTGAGAACCATTTTTCATAATCATATATATTGCAACATCTATGTTTTCACCTCCATGATCACCCCTAACCCAAGATGGCATTCCATATTCCACTATCACATGCCCAAAGAGATTGAGAATAGTTGCTGCACAGTTATTATTGCTTGCTTGTACTGCTGTGATCTGGAAGTTATGGAGATCATGAGTATTACTATCATGCACAAATTATGATATCTCTTAACACACACTGTACAACAAAATCTGTTAATGAAACCATGGATTAAAATCTCCCAACAGATAAGTTTGTGATGGCCATCAACATGCCAGAGTGCATTTGGGCATTTTACATAGTATTTGTACTGCCTCTTTACCTGATGGTTGCAGAAAACATGACCAATATAGTTGACCCTACAAAGCAACCCAAGAATGCAATGATTTCATAGGAGAAAAGGCTCCTTTTGAGATAATTTCAAGAATGTTCAATAGGGTTAAGGTCTGGAGATTGTGCAGGCCAGTCCAGAAGCTTGATCTCTTGTTCTTCAAACCATCCCTGAACTCTCCTAAAGGTATGCTGGGGTTATTATCTTGTTGAAAGATTTTGTACTGAATTCAATGAGGCGAGGATGAAGTCAGATGAAGTGGGGGGATGGAATCACAGTAGATTACTAGTCTCCTAAGCTACTACTAGGCTATATAAATAATCAGATTGATTTGAATATCTTATCAATCTGATCATGTCTCCTAGACCCAGCTTGCATGACTGAGTGTGGCTTGTTCAGTTGCTTGGTAGTTAATATTATGTAAGCTATTACAACACTCCCCCTCAAGCCATATCTAGGCTGAGTGTTTGGGTGTGCTGTCTGTGCTTTATACAAGGTAAGGCCTTAGTAAATATATTGGCTACCATCTTGTCTGTAGTACAATATTCTAGTTGAGTATCCCCATCTCTGATCTTTTGTCTTATGTAATGTTGACAAATTGGGAAATGCATCGACCATTGATGATATTGAAGATTTGTTATGATTGTGATTGCTGATTGATTGTTGGCATATAATACGGTTGGTTCATTCTGTGTATAACCAATCTTGTAGTATAAATTTCTTAGCCATGTCAATCAATGTCCTGCTTTTATCATGGCTGAATATTTAGCTTTTGTGGTCAATAACACTGTTTTCTTTCTAGATAAGATCAGTAAAAATGCTAAGAAATGCTTACCAGACAACCAATCTTATCTCCATTGATAGTAAACCTGAAGCAAGGTGAAGAGAGTACTCTTCCCTGGTCGAGTTGGTACTAGAAACAAGTATCAATCTTATAGAAAGGGGTTGACTATCAGGCATATGGTTCATTCATCAATCGTCAATGAGGTTGAGGGTGATTGGGATTCAGCAACACATTGAGGATCTGGTTTTCTATTGGAGTGGTGTATGAAATGTACTATTGTTAGTTGGGGAATGGTCTAGACAACTCTCAGGTTGCTAGGAGGATACTCTGTAGCAACTAGGGTTACTTCCCTAAGATGCACTCTCAATGGGCTTCCAATTAGCTCCTGTAGATTAGGAATGCTCAATTGGGTAGGTAGCATAAATATGCTTCACTTTCGCTACTGATTCACACACATATCTTAGTCACATAGAACAGTCTTTTCTAAATTGATTTTTTTATACACTAAGGAGTTGGCAATCAGCTTCAAATGCTCAACTCGACCCTTTCCCAAGGTACTAATCAATTATTAGGTCTCCCTACTAGCTGGGAATCTATTTTCTTTAGTTGCCTACTTCGGGATTTTCTCCCTAAAAGTGTTCTAACTGTCCCTATCCTAAAGGATGCAGTATACTCCTAACTTGGGTCTAAGTAGTTCTATTTTTAGCGTGGGAATTACTCTACACAGCCTCTCTGTTTGTTTGTAGAGGAGTGCACTTGTAAGCACTTGTTGGTTGAGATTTATTCAAGTAGGAACTTTTTTTCTAAAAGAGGGAACCTGTCAAATGGGGCTGAATCGCTCCTTATATAGTAATTTACATGTGGCTATGCTACCTTCGGTTTCGAGGTGGCTGTGCTAAGATATGACTCATACTGACTCACTTTGACTCATCTTGTTAGAAAATGACTTGCAATGAGTTAAAAATAGCCTTTGGCTTGGCAATGACTCATGCTGACTCATTATGACTCATGCTGTGCAGGTCACATGATCATTTGCTAGTCTAGGAGCAGTGCTTTGCTTGATCCTCATTTGACTCATTTTGACTCAATATAACTTATTATGACTCATGCTGTGCACAGTCACATGATCTGAGTCAGGTGATTTGCAACTGAGGTCACATGCTCCATTTGCTTCTCTGACACTTGGCTAAGCACTAAAGGGTAAAAGAGATATTAGGAAAAATAAGTAGCTATGTAGTTGTAGGTAGTAATAAAAGTATGTTGGGAGAAATCATTTTATTTCTCCACAACCTGTAAATGAACAAATAAGGAAAAATAGAGGGATATACTAGACACTATGGTCTATATGTCCCTCTATTAGCTAAGTATTTGGACTGTGGGAATAAGGTGAAAACTCAACTCTCGGGTCAAATGTCTAGTATCACATATACAATAACTAAATATCTGCATCCAAACACTTTGGTGCAGGTCATCTGCAGGGAGTGGAAAACAATCATCCCCAATTGTTCATTCAATCAAGGATAATTAAGTTGGGGTCTTCCATTAGCCCTTTGCTATTCCTGATTAGGAGGGGGAGCTTCTTCCTCCTCTGATTCAGGGGATGATTTATTCTAAGTCAATTCATGAAAAACTCTCTCTGTGTCTGCTATAGGAGGAAATGGAGGCTCTAAGAAATGAATTAACTCCATTCTATCTTCTAATAGTCCATGCCTAGTCAGGTCAACCTGCCTAATTTGGAAATATAGGTCATTATGATACCGATGTAAGGAATTGAAGTTCCTTGTGGTCATATCCCATCATTCCACCGACTTTCACATCACTCCTAATCATATTCTGATCAATCCTGGTCCAACCTGATCCAATCCTAGTCCAACCCGATCCAATCTGATATAATCCAACATTTTCTGTCTGTCTCCAGATTTCTGCACATGCAAGACCTATCCGGATCCTTGATTTTTATTTGGATTGATTTCTTTTGGTTTTATTGAGCTTTCGTATTACTTTGATATAGGTCTGAACTCTTTCATAGTATACCATATGATTTCTGTTTACTCATGAAGGGACAATGTTCTTTTTCTTCTGCTTTGCCATACTTGGTTACTGATTGATATTTCCCTTATTAGGAAGAGTCTTGGGTGTTCCCTTGACTATAAAACCCCTGTAGTGTGATGGATAATACATTTTTTGCTTGTGTGCACTGATCACCCATTTTGCTCACTGCGAAGCCGTGTCTTTGCCAACCTCATCACTTTCCTGCTCATACCTGGTCCTCATCCTTGGCTGGTTCTCTCTTACCTCATCACTATCTCATTGAATCTGCTCCAGGTTTTTGAATTCCATCATTGAACGTATATTCCTACTTTCCTTTATCTCTACTTCACTTTCCAGATCATTTTCTCATCATTTTTTCAGATTGGATTCGTTTGGGTTAGCCCTTATCTTTCTGGATTCCTTTCCGGATTGTGTAGTCAGGTCCTTCACCCCCACCAACTTCTTTAGGGTCCCTGGAATGAACCTATTCATACCTTTCTTTCTTATTTTCTAGTATCCCTCTTGCTATTGCAGTATAAACAGGACTAGTGTTTTACACCAATTACAAAGATGGGCATGTCTGTAGATTGCATGGCAGTAGATACAATGCCACTGCACTGTAGGTGTTCCTTGGTTTCTACCATGATGTAAAACAGTCAGTCAGCGTAGCGTGTGTCAAACCCTAGGGTACATTAGAAACTCCTGCCGAGGTTGAGCAAAGGTTGAAAGAAAATATGATGAGGGTAGGCAAGTCATGTCAGCAGATGACTTGTCGCTGAAATGTAAGTGATTCTTGCAACGATAATCACTACTAGTACACTCACTGCCCACCTTTGCACCCGCAGAAATACAATCGTAGGGCCGCTGTCCTGGACCACATTGTCGAGCTCAAGACTGAATGTGTCGATAGTGATGCTGACACCTGGAAATGGCTTCAGCATCTCATCAATCTCCTTGGCAAACATGGCATGAGCTCAGAAGAGAGTGTGATTGAAAATGATGTTGAGCATGTCCTTCGTGTTAAACGTATGGAATGGCACCGTTGTCTTCTTTCTAGATAAGATCAGTAGAAAACGCTTGAGAAAACGCTTACCAGACAACCAATCTTATCTCCACGGATAGTAAACCTTTAGCGAGGTGAAAAGGAAACTCTTCCCTGGTCGAGTTGGTACTAGAAATAAGTATCAATCTCGTAGAAAGGGGTTGACTATCAGGCATGTGGTTCATTCGTCAATCGTCAATGAGGTTGAGGGTGATTGGGGTTCAGCAAACTGTTGAGGGTCTGGCTTTCAGTGGATGATGTATGATTTGTACAATGGATAGTTGGGGGGGATAGTCTAGTCAACTCTTGGGTTGCTAGAAGGGGGTACTCTGCAGCGACTAGGGTTACTTCCCTAAGATGCGCTCTCAATGGGCTTCCAATTAGCTCCAGTCGATAAGGAATGCTCAATTGGGTAGGTAGCGTTAATACGCTTCTCTTTCACTTACTGATCCTCACACGTCACTTAGTCACACAGAACAGTCTTTCCTAAACTGATTCTATTATGCACTAAGGAGTTGGCAATCAGCTTATATGCTCGACTCGACCCTTTCCCAGGGTACTAATGAACTATTAGGTCTCCCTACTAGCTGGGGATCTATTCCCTTTAGTTGCCCACTCTGGGGTTTTCTCCCTAAAGGTGTCCTAACTGTCCCTATCCTAAGGGATGCAGTATACTCCTAACTTGGGTCTAAGTAGTTCTATTTATAGCGTGGGAAACTTCTCTACACAGCCTCTCTGTTTGTCTGTAGAGGGGTGCACTTGTGAGCACTCGTTGATTGAGATTTACTCAAGTAGGAACCTTTTTTTTTAAAAGAGGGAACCTTCCAAATGGGGCTGAATCGCGCTCCTTATATAGTAGTTTACATGTGGCTGTGCTACCTTCGGTTCCGAGGTGGCTGTGCTACCTTCGGTTCCGAGGTGGCTGTGCCAAAATATGACTCATACTGACTCATATTGACTCACTTTGACTCAACCTGTCAGAAAATGACTAGCAATCGCTAACAATAGCCTTTGGCTTGGCAATG
>JBBPRB010000968.1:0-11469 GCA_038092815.1 Hortiboletus rubellus | reverse complement strand
AGGGGGTGGACTGTGCGGTTCTCGAAGGTAATGGAATAGTAGTAAATGGGTTAGACCGCTCCGACGCATCGCCCTTGCTGGTCTTCGTCCCTCCTTTGTCTGTAACGCCGCCGACAGTGGCTTTCTTCCTCTTCTTCTTGCCCATCCGTTCCTTCAGATACCGTACAATGTGCCCCTGCAACACTTCCAGCGTTTTTTGTGCTCCCATCACCTCAAGCGCTTTGAGTTGTTCTGGCGCGAGGGAGGAGAAGATAGCGGGAGAGAGAATCAGGGTGTTGTTATGCAATACAATAGGCGGTGGGTCTGGAGTGCCACTGGAAGGGTGTGAAGAGGGGACAGGACCGATAACGATTGGTAGACAGACTGAAGGTGGGAGAGCAGCAAATGGGGAGGCTGAAACCGAAGAGGTCACATAGGAGGGATCGGCGGTTGACGACGAGGGACCGCACCCAGATGCGATGGAACTGAGTAATCCCCCAACCGTTGCGGTAGAACTAATCCGAGGTGGATCAACCGGTTCCGACTTGGTCTCCTGTGCGGCAAGCCCAACTACGTTTCCTGTGATCACAGCTCTTGGTATAGTCGTGAAAAGTTGTCCTTCCGATGGTGGTGCCTGTGTTGACTTCAGAGGGAAAGCCAGGGGTGTAGACGTCAGCGGTGGTGGAAGTGGCCCCACGCTATTCTTTACACTCCGTTTGAGGGGGGGGTCCAGCGGGACTCCCTTGTCTTTCTTCCTGGAGTTCTTACTGCCACTGGCCGGAAGCGCTGATGACGATGCAGACTGAGCATGGGCCTGAGCAGCCGCCGCACGAGCTTCTTGTTCCTCGAATGTATGCTCATATTGTTCGTCGACAGACCAGAAGAACCCTTTACCGTGCTCTCCAGTACTGCGTTCCATCTTTTTGAACGCGCGTCCTGAGGACAGGTTATGGCGAACGGAGTTCTGGATTGATGTGCATCAGTTCATCAACCAGCAACGGTAGACTCCGGACCACTCGGGAGAAATGCAAGAGAAAGGGTATCACAAACGAGGGGGTTGGGTGGAATTACACGGAGAAATGTACTACGCACCTCCCAGCCAGCACCTTCGTTGTAACGATACCAGTCATAGTTATCCATCATCCAACCACAAATATCCTGCAGTGTTGCCTTCCCTCCCATTGCCTTGATAGCTCGATAGCAAAGTTGTGCGTACGTGAACGAGGGCTTTGGTGGCATTACATCAGGCTTTGGTGGAGGATTGGAAGCTTTCTTGCGTTTCTTGGATGTTGGTGCGGTGGAGGTAGATAAAGGAGTGGACGTAGAAGCGGAAGGGCCCTTTGCGCGGGGAATTGCATTGGAATTGGGGAGGTGGGGTTCGGGAGAACGGGGAGGTTTTGGTGGTGGCAATGACGGCGCTGTGCGTGGCGAGGGGGAATGAGAAGGCAAGGACGAGGGAGGGGATAAGGAGGTGATGTCGACGGACGGGGAGCGGGCGCGGTGGACGGAAGAGGCTGAAGATGGCGAGGGGGAGTCTTCGGGTGCTGCTGGGGGAGGAAGCACGAAGTGGAACGTTCGCGAGGCTATCTGGATCTGAGACCTAGAACAATGTGAGGAGGCCCGAAGAGGGAGGGATGGGAATGAGACGTACCTCTCACCCAGCGGTACCCGACTGCCGGCGCCGGACCAAACACCGTCTACCCAAGCACCATTGCGTCCGATAACGGCGAGGACAAAGCGCGCCTCTTCCTCCTCGTACTCTATCCTAGCGTGCAGTCGTGACACGCTCTTGAGCGGACCGAGGTCGACATCGACGGTACTTTGAGTGAAAAGAGGAGCGTCCGTGCCATTGAGGGAGGCGGAGGAGGGGGGAAGGCACCTCCTGCCAATGGTGACGGTGAGCGTCTGAAGGAAGAAGGTGATGTTGGGGAAGACAAGGGAGTAATAGGCGCTGATCTTGGCGGGGACGTCGGCAGGAACGGCGGGGGGCGGAGAGGATACAGCGGAGGGGGACATCGACGACAGCGGCGGGCGGGTGTCTGCTACTAAGTGGCGGAGGACGAGCCCGACGAGGGGCGAACAGACCCCTCCAACAAGGGGGGTTCCCGGCATCTCCCGAGTCACGTGACAAACAAACGTGTATTACACACCAGGCACTCAACAAATACTTATATGCTTGCAAAGAACAACGTGCGAGACATAATAAATAATTCAGGTTCCACATTAAGCCCCAATCGTTGCTATCCCAAGTGCACCGGGAATCGACGATATCGAGCTTGGCGGGATAATGCCCACCTCAGTCACAACAGCCGTGATGCACGATGGCGGCGTCAAGTCGTACAACGGACTCAAAATCGAGAGGTTCGACCGTGGGTGGGGGTTACTGTCCGAGTCCGATGTCGGAAATGGGGTCGGTGCTGTACACACGCACACGTGTCTTAGCAGACAAAGGATCGTTCTTGGCAAGTGCTCACCTAGTTCGTTTTTGCTTACGCCATCCCAGCGTATGCCCTCCGCAAACTTGTAGGTCTCACAGCACACCACAACTGGAATGTTCCTTGACTTTGCCATCATAGCAACCATCGCTGTTCCAGCCCGCGAAAAAACGGCGCCGTTCGCATGAAGGGAATGCGCACCGACAAACAACGTCGTCGTGTGTGGCAAGACCGATGGTAGGGATGGTAAGAGAAGATAAGTACACGGAATCGATGCGGTCGTGAGAGATCGCAGTAATGCCTTGCCTGGAAAAGCAGCACGTGAATAGTTGCCCCAGGCGTGGCAGATGAAGAGTGGGTGTACCTTCTAGCATAGGTCGTGAATCGACAACGATGACGGAAAATCGTTTTCCAGATGCCCAGGCATGCAGTAATGATTTCTCGACTACGGATGACCTGCAAGTAGGTTAAACATATGCACCCAGGCTGGCTCGCTGAGATACACTTACCGTGCATATGTGAGGATGACATCACCGTCATTGATCTTTTTCCCGGCCGTCTCTTGTATAACTTGATCGGCGAGAAGGATCCGATCCCGGATGTAAGTGTCGATCGTGTCGCACAGCGCATCTTTGGCCTATAAACCGTCAAAACATGCTCGGGCTGGAGAGGTAGAAACGGAACTAACGTCCTGTTCTGGCAAATCAATATCTGAACCGCTGATATCAAGTTTGAGCTGTCTAATTGCGTTACCCATCGAGATAGACATCGGTCTTGCTGATACGAGATGTGTGATCTGAGGTGAAAGGTGTGTCATGAGATGCCGCGAGAGCGTATTGTTGCGGGGCGTCAAGTAGTCTTGGATGACCTAGTAGTGGGATCAGCGACGGGTCATGGCATCCGCTGACCCGGGTGGGAGGACACGGACGACGTACAGTCTTGAAAGCGGACAGCATGGCGATACACCTTGCATTCGCGCCGGTGATCTTGAACTCCGTGAACTGTAAACCAAGTCTTATGACCGCAGGGTGGATGTCACCCTTGCTAATTGCAGGTGGTTTGGGAGTACCAAAGTGAGAGAAGATGTGTAAACCACGAGGGGTCTCATCAAGCTGGGCACTAGGGTGCGAAGCATCCTTGGGCTCGCCCTTTCCCGGCTTTGTTGCGGGCTCCTTTCCGGACTTCTTGGGGCCGGCAGAGGGGGGAGTGGTACCCTTGCCACTGATGCTGGCGTTCTGTTTGTGGGACGGACCGGGCTTAGAGGAAGCGGGTTGGGGAGTGGCTGCCTTTGCTGCAGCCTTTGCGGCTCGCTGGGCCTCTTGCTGCTCACGGCGCTCTGCCTTGGTCATTTGTTTTTGGGACTTTGGTGGGGTGTGATGCGATGGCGAGGACATGTCCTGTGGGGTTGTTGTGAGTTTGAAGGATGCGGTGAGAGTGATCGTCTCTGTGGTTGTCGACATCGTGATCGACGTGTATGAACCCCTCGCGTGCCATCTTGTTCGGTCAAACGAGTCATTCCATCACCCGTGAGAACATGTGATGTAATCTATTCCATTTCTGGTAACACTGTGCACATCGCCGTCAACGACGCCGGCATCGCCCATCTTTTGACTCGCGACGACGCCGACGACGCCACCACTCTCTACGCTACTTGTCCCCACTCCAAGCCATGGTTCGTACAACTTCACATCCCTCTCCTTTTATCGTTCTCACTTGTCCCCAGGGCGTCCCCGCACTGTTTCGCTGGCTCAGCAAAAAGTACCCAAAGATCGGTATGCCCTCCAGCCTTTCTGCAATGTGTCGCAACTAAGCTCTATCTCCCTAGTAACGTCTGTTCGCGAAGACGACGACGTCGAAGTTCCAGATGCCCTCGGCGAGCCCATCAAGCTCCCAGTCGACATTACCTCCCCAAATCCAAACGGTGTCGAGTTTGATAACCTTTACCTTGATATGAACGGGATCGTGCGTCTCCAGTCGTTCCGTCATTCATTTCATTCACGGTATTCCAGGTACACCCATGTACTCATCCGGAGGGCAAGGCGTGTCCACTCGTTTGTGCCTTGAGTCTCCAGATTACTGACTTCTTTCATTAGCCTCCACCCGAGACAGAAGAGGAAATGATGGTCGAAGTGTTCAAGTACACGAACCGCGTCGTGAACATGGTCAGACCGCGCAAACTTCTCTTCATGGCAATCGGTGCCTACACAACTATCTTCATCCATGTGCCTCGCTCACGTTCCCCTGCTTTCCAGACGGTGTGGCTCCTCGTGCAAAGATGAACCAGCAACGCTCGCGACGCTTCAGGTCTGCTCAAGAGGCAAAGGATAAGGCCGAGGCTCGCAGGCTGGCAGTCGCTGAATGGGAAGGTGTGCCCCGTCCCATTCTCCTACACACGAGTCTCACGTATTCCGTTCTTACTAGCAATGGGTAAAGTCATCAGCGACGAAGAGAAACACAAAGAAGCTTGGGATTCGAATGCCATCACGCCTGGCACCCCATTCATGGAACTCCTCGCTGCTTCATTGAGATATTGGGTCGTCGAAAAGATGAACACTGATCCCGGATGGAAAGATGTACGTTCCATTATTCCTTCTACTAATTGTTATTTACTGTCTTGCCCACAGCTCCAAGTGGTTATATCGGACGCAGGTGTGCCCGGAGAAGGAGAGCATAAAATCATGGATTTCATCCGGAGACAGCGTTCAAACCAAGGCCATGATCCTAACACGAAACACGTTATCTACGGCTTGGTATGCTTGTGATTCTCTTCTTGTTATCTTCTGACTAGCTTTGTTTTTGCCCAGGACGCTGATCTCATTATGCTTGCACTCGCAACCCACGAGCCGTACTTTCGCGTACTGCGGGAAGACGTCTTTGCTCAGGACAAATCGAATGCATGTCGAATTTGTGGTGAAGAGGGACATTACGCCGCACAATGTCCTGGGCCCAAACCGAGTTCCCTTGTCGAGAAAAAAACCAAACCTCCCCCTCCTGAGAAAAAACCATTTATATTCCTCGATGTTTCCATTCTGCGAGAGTACCTCGAAACGGAGCTTTATGTCCCCCGAGCGCCCTTTTCTTTCAACTTCGAGCAAGCGATTGATGATTGGGTGTTGTTGATTTTCTTTGTGGGCAATGACTTTTTGCCACATCTCCCTAGTTTGGAGATCAGAGAAGGCGCGATTGATACATTGCTGAATATCTGGAAAATGGAGTTGCCCAGGATGGGTGGGTATTTGACAGATCATGGCAAGTTGGTGCTCGAGAGGGCAGAGATAATCCTCGAGGGACTGGCAAGGAGGGAAGATGGCATATTCAGGAAAAGGCAGGATGGTGAGTGTGGCCTGTTTTTTCCTTGACTCATTCGGCTGGAAGGAATTCAATTGGATACCCAAGGCTGACTCCCCACCTCCTTAGCCGAGAATCGTCAGGACCACGAATCCAAGCGGCGTCGTATTGATAACAACAGAAACGCCAATGGTTCCTCCGACATCCGCAATGCATCCGGTCCCTCTCCTGCTCTCGGCATCAATGGACCGGTTCATAATAACTTTGCAGCAAGAGCAGACTCGATTGGTCTCGGCGCCCCGTCAACGACCCAGTCAAAGGCCAACGTACCCGCTGCTGCACAAGCATTGGCAGGCAGCAACCGGGACGTAGTCGCGAATCGCGCAGCAATCAGGCTGGCGAACATGAGCGCAGCAGAAGTTCTGAAGGCTGAGTTGGCAGCGCTGGTGCCCGTAAAATCCAGCGCGTCTTCCGTCTCGGCGGCAAAAGTACAGGGACCCGAGTTCGATATCTCAGATTCGGCTTCTGATTTCGACGTCCCCGGGCTTGGAAACGCGGAACCTCCCCTTGCGGCCTCCCCAACACACCCACAGTCGTTGGACGAGTCTATGCTGTCTGTCACTTCTGGCCAAAAACGAAGTGCAACAGATGTTGAAGCCGAAGATGTGCAGATCGACGCAGAGGAGGACATCGTTGTCGTCGGTGAGAACGATAGCTCAGTTGAGGAGGAGGAACCTTCTTATGCTCTGGTCGTTCGAGCCGACGGCTCTGTTGAGCAAGTAGATAACGTCAGGTACGGAAGCACTTTTCACGATTTCGTTCCACCTCAAGGGAACACCAATGCTTATGTGATTTTAGGTTGTATGAACCGGGTTACAAGGAACGTTATTATCAACAAAAGTTTGGAGTCACGACCTCTGACGCTGAGTTTAGGAAAATGTTTGTCGCCCTTTCTAGTTTTCAGTTACTGCTCTAACATCTTGTACTAGGGTAACCCAACATTATGTGGAGGGTATTGCATGGGTGCTGCATTACTACTATCAAGGGGTAAGCTACGAGATGAACGCTCGCAAGAACATTGATATAATCTTTCCGAAAGACACCTTCTTGGCAATGGTATTATCCTTTCCATTTTGCCCCTTTTGCCTCGGATTTCGAGGATCTCAACAACATGAAGATCGACTTCACCCTTGGTCAACCATTTAAGCCTTATGAGCAACTCATGGGGGTGTTTCCTCCTGCCTCAAAAAAGCATATCCCAGCTGTCTTCCACGATCTCATGACAGAACCCACTTCGCCTATAATCGACTTTTATCCGTCTTCCTTCCAAATTGACATGAATGGAAAGAAAATGCTATGGCAGGGTGTCGCTCTACTTCCCTTCATCGACCAAAAAAGACTCTTGGATGCCATGTCAGAGAGATATCCGGCACTCACAGAGGACGAAGTGAGAAGGAACAGCTGGGGCAGTAGTGTGATGTATGTGTCGGATGAGCATAGGCTGTATCCATTTTTCGAAAGCCTCTATGGGAAGCGGAAAGACAAGCAGGTCAATAACGTCTTACGCCTTTATCCCCGAATGTTCTGATCTCACCCTCGTAGCCGGTACCGATGCCTATAAAAGATTCAAAGGGCATTAGCGGTAGTGCACTCCCGAATCCTGACTGCATCCCTGGATCGACTTTCTACTCTCCATTGACATCGATAGATCTCCCGGACATCAAGAACGATAGATCATTATCGGTTCTATATTATTTCCCAAGGCAGCTTACCCCTCACCGTTCGATGCTGTTGCCTGGAGTGCGCAAACCCCCACAACAACTCACCGCCGAAGAATTGGATCCCCGCTCTAGGCGTGGAGCTCGTGGGGGATCAGACCGCGGTGCTGGGCGAGGAGGATCTGGCAATCGTGGTTCCTATGGAAATGGTCCCGGTGGGCCCGGCCCCAGCAACTACGCCAACGCGAACGGGTACTCGGTGCCACCACCGTACGGACAACCAGCGAGACAGTCATACCCGCCATCACAACAAGGCTTTGGCGGACATGGCTGGAATGGGAGGCCGCCGCCGGTGCAGAGTTATGGCGGACCTAGAGGTGGGTCACAGGGACCTCCGCGAGGTGGCCAGTACCGTGGGGGCCCTAGAGGCGGGTATGGGCAGCCTAGCCATTCCCAGCCATATGGGCGGGGAGGGTATGGTGGTGGTGGTAATGGTGGTGGCGGTAGCTATGGTGGTCCAGGGCCTGCTCAGGGGGGTTATGGTGGCTACGGTCCCTCGAATGGACACGGTCGTGGTGCATACGGTGGTGGTGGCCCACACCATGGAGCTCCGAGAGGTAGGGGACGTGGTGGTTGGTAGTGCTGTAATTTATCTTTGTATATTCTCACTGATACTCATGCTCATGAACTATGAACGAGTGCATAGTAGAGTACAGATATCTTGTTATCGTTCACCGTCGGTATACATGAATTCTACAAGCCTGTTTCTAGACGTAAAGCATGGATGTATTTTCTCGTTTTAGTAAACCTGTTGACTAGCGGCAGACTGGGGAACTGCAAAAATGTCATAAAACCTCGTTCCGAACCGTTAGGCATAGTTATTATAGTAACCGCCATGCTGAGGGGGACTGGACACATCTCTGGGATGCACGTACGTCACATAAAGCGCATATGTCTTCTCGAGTTCCTTGGCCTTCTTCCGGAGTTTCTTCTCCTTCCTGCGCCTCCTCTTCTCATCCTTCCTCTCCCTGTGCCGTCTCCTACTCTCCGTCAAGTCAGAACCGCGACCATATCCCGCGTACCTATCGGACTCGGACCCAGAGTCCGAGATCGATGAAGATGACGAATCTGAAGTCTCCGGGTGTAAACCGGGCAAGTTGTAGTCGACGGCACCAGCGTTGGCACCCGAGCGGCGCTCGCGACCCTTGAACAAGACGACTTCGACCCGGCGAGTGAGGAAAAAGCTCGAGTTCCAAAGATCGATCAGATCGGCGACGAGGGTGGAACGCTTGGGGGGCGGCCCACGGGAAAATTCGGGAATCGGCATGTTTCCAGCCCATGCTAGCGCGAGATCCTGGTGATGGTTCAGCTGAACGATCGGTGCCATGTCGTTGATGAAAAGAGATGCGTACGTTCATGAATCTGATCCAATCCTGGTGGTATACATCATGCGTCTCTAGAACTAAAGGCATCCTGGGGATTTGGTCGTAGAATTGCTCCATGTCCTGTATCTTCATAATGTTGAATGGCGTGTACGATTGAGCTGCATTAGCAGGGCGTGAGAAGGCCTCCGGCGCAGAAAGCTGTTGGTGATCTCCACTTGGGGGAATGCTGGGCATACGAGGGGATGACGGGAATGAGACGCCGGGAGGGCCTGGCATTGGTGATGGTGCACGAGAACGAGGCTGTCCTTCCAACCCATGTCCAGGAGAATAGACAGAACCCACTCGAGGGGGAAGGTACGGGGAAGGTGCTCGAGGGAAAGGAGAGGTGGAACGCTGAGGCGGGGGCCCTCTTGAGGGAGGAATTGGAGATGGAGCACGAGCACTGTAAGGGGGACGACTCTGTCCATACGGAGAAGCTGCTCTAGCGATTGGTTCGACAGGAGGAGGGCGACCATATGGCGAGCCTGCTCTTGCGATGGGATCGGATCGGCCAAAGGGCGAAGCTGTCCTTGCAATCGGTTCTTGACGACCATACGGGGACGCTGCGCGAGCAATCGGATCTGGGCCACCCGGGTAGGACGACACTTCCTGAGGGCGTGGGTTCGGAGAGGTAGTGTACGTAGCCGGTGGGCGGAACGGGGATGTAGCACGGTTGTATCCTGGGACTGGGAAACCACCGGTAGTGCCCTGATATGTCTGCCCTGGTGAGGAGTAGACACTGCCTGGTGGGCCGCCGTACGGGGAAGTACGATCCCCTCCAGAGGTCGAATATGTTCTCTGACGGCTGCTGTACTTTACGTCCCCCTCGATGTCGAGCCCGCTAAACTTGCGATCGAGGTCGCTGTGACCACTGGGGCTGTGAGCATAAGCACCATAAGCAGCAGTTCCAGGGGCGTTGTATCCTGGAGGTGGAGCATCTCCGTAGAAACTGCGGCGGCGCTCTCTGGTGTGAATTTCCCTATCGCGTGCGGCACGGAGTTCGACTTCTTGCATATCTTTATCGAACTGTTTCGAGAGTCGCCTTATAGATTCTTTCTCTTCCTTCTTCCTGCGCTTTTCCTCCGTCTTCTGCCTGCTTAGGATGAGCTTATACCCAAGTCATTTCAAAGACCCATACCATTTATCAAGAGCGTTCTCGTCCTCCCGGGAGAGGTAGCCACGGTTCCACGAGGCAGCGAACTCCTACACAGGATATCAATCCGAAGAAGGGTGGATCTGGAAGTGCGATTTACTGCATTCGCTGGCGTAGCACCGGCAGGGAGGATCTGCGTAGTTTCGGCTGGAACCCACTGGATGCCTTGGATTACACCTTGAGGCGTTTGGTAGCTATTGAGCGCTTGAGCGTCAGAGGGAGACCTGGAGCAATGACACCAATATCTTACCGTGCAGCGACAGCTCTATTTGTTACATATTACTCGTGAATTGGCTCGAATCCCGATGGCACTGGAGACTTACTTGAATGGGTGGTAGATGACTTGACCATCAGAGCCTATTGAGGTAGTGTAAGTGATGGAACCTGGCTGGATCTGACCACCAGCAGGTGGGGAGTAAGGCTGAGCCATATCGAAGCCACTCATGAAGAAGGGGATGGCAAGGGGAGGAAAGAAAGCTGCGATAAGAGACCAATTGGGCCCTTTTGTTCCTCCCCTTGAAGCTCGTACGTACATGGTGCCTCATGCCATCACCCATATCAGGCCCATCTCTGATTTCTCACCGTCGCCCTGGGCATTGGGCAAGCTGCAGAATGTAAGCGAACCTGCTGGTAATGGGGTCATATCGGCGAGCTTCCTGGGTTGATGACTAGCAGAAAGACGCAATCTTTCGCAAGATCCACAGAATCATTTTTAGTGCGCCAGCGTCGCTCATCCGTCCTCGTGTCGCCTCACTGCGCAACTCAAGGCCACGTTGAAACTGATCTGATAAACCTTTTTCAATAATGCCACGCCCGCTCACCACATTTCTAGGGCACGAATACCCAGAGATCCCAACAAAAAAACTCCACAAGATCTCCGGCAGGTACCCAATATCCGTGTTTGAGGAGGGCATAAGTATGCAATTTGGGGGTAAACGTCTACCAGGCCGTGTGCCAAAGATCACATAAATTATCCTGTATGTATGTACGATGTCCAGGTTGAACAGTAACAATTCCTGATCGACTTCATGAAAAGCGCCACCACAGGAGAATGATGAACAATATAGCCACAGCACCAAATGGAGCGTATTGCCGTATCATGGCTTGGATGTTGACATTCCTTGCTGCCTTGCGATACCTCTCCGACTCCGAACGGAGCGACGTAGAGAGGTGCGACATTTCTGAAAGAGAAAAGAGTGTCAGACTGACAAAGCCACTGACAAGGTAGACAGGCGAAGATCTTACTATCCAGCGAGTCTCCTCGCCAGAGGAGTTCTTCCATATTCTTTGTCATTATTCGGGTGACATCCTGCAGTTCGTCATTCAGCCTGTCCAAGTTCGAGCCTCCTGCAGCATTGGCAGCCCTGGTATCCCGATATAATCGCGCAGTCTTTGACATGAATGTATCTTTAGTAGAACTTGTGAATGCATGTCTTGGGGTGGCGAAACTGCTGGTACGAACCAAACCCGAC
>JBBPRB010000967.1:0-11497 GCA_038092815.1 Hortiboletus rubellus | reverse complement strand
CGGGCTATTGAAGGTAGTTATGTTGTGGGACTCGATGTGGAGCGGGCGCTGGTCATATCCAGTGAACAAGTCCATCATACCGTAGACCGCATACCCGCCAAACGACTCGGCGAAATGCTCCACAAACGGAGGGGCGGACGAGTCACGGATGGTGACGGCGTTGAGCGGCTGAAGGTCGTGGACGAGCCGGAGTGTCTTACCGTCCTGCTTGAGCACGCAGAACCAACAGGACCGGTAGGCTGCGGTGGACGGTTCGTACACACTGGAGGTGATATGGTCTTTGATGATCTGAATGGCCTGGTCTCATGAGGACGGGGGGACCGGGATGTTGCGGAGTACCCAGGGCATATGGGGCACAGTCGGTATCTTCACTGGCGGGAAGTACCGCTTGTCTAGACGACCCTGCTCAGTTGGAATCCAAGCAAAGGCCTTCTCATGCATGCGGACTATCCACTGGACTAGCTTGAGTTCCTCCGGCCACAACCAATTGGCAGGGTCGAGATTGAGGGTGTTGGCTGGTTCCTGTGTGAAACGCAAGCCAGGGGTGAAGTCAGGGGGGTGCATAGGTAAGGGAAGAAGTCTGGCTAATGGGTTGTCAGGTAAACGGCGGAGTACCCGGTACTCCTCCTCGAGAGGAGCCAGGACCGACCAAACCTTCTTGGCCACTGGCTTGTAAGCCAAGGAATGGGACACGGCATGACATGAGTAAGTCGCCTTGAACGCTGCCAGGTGGGCAGGCATCAAGGCGGACTGGGTAGAAGAAAGGAAATCATAAGAAGGGGATGGGGTATGATGATATAAGTCCTGCTGTAGTAATATAGTCCGGGAGGGAGAAAACGGAGTGCGGTAGATGAATTGTGAAGCGGAAATGATACTTGATGACTCTCCCCAACCTCTCGGCAGATCATCATAGTCTAAAAACCCATTGTCACGATAGACCGGTGACTGGAACAGAATAGTCCGCGCCGGCAACGCGGGCATCCTTCTGTCCAAGCGCGGGTTGGTAGCTTATATACCTTTCCTAAATTGGGATCTCGGAGGGTGATCGTCTGGGAGCCATCGGGGGAGTCTTCGGTAGCGGCGCTCATGAGGCAGTGGAAGGGGCGGCCGAGGAGGAGATCAAAGTTTGCGCGCGGTATTACCTGTACCTGTAAGGAGATCTCGCCAGCACTGAAGTCAAGCCGGAGATTCTCGACAACTCCGAGGTTGGACTCGGTGCTGGTGTTAGCGTTCGACATGGTCATCATGTGGTCCGACCTGACCGGTAGACCAAGGTCTTCCCATACCTGTCTGGGCATGGCGACTATCTCAGAGCCTGAGTCAAGGACTCTGAGAATAGACCGGCCGGTACTGACGACCTTGGCTTCGAGCGCCCGAAGCGGTACCGAATGGTGTGCGACAATCTGACCGTCATCGCTGCTGAGAATGCTTTCACCGAACACACGTTCTACCGCGCTGGGGTCACGTCTGGCGAGCTCGTTAACCTGGACAGAGTTAGTGGATACTGGAATACACTTGGCCGTTGACAGGTCCTTAAGCTGTCGACGGACGTCTGGCGCGACTGCAATAAGTTCCCGGACCAGTACCGGTACTGTGGTTGCAAGGACCTGGTCCAGGAGACCCTTCTGGGCGGTCTTGTCTTCGAGGGGGAACGAGTACCTGAATTGGCCCATTGGGGCAAGGGAGGATGATGGGTTAGTAAGGTTGACGCGGGGAGGAATAATACTAGAGGATGATGATGGAGTCGGTGTCGAAGGTCGGGGCGCCGAAGACGTTGAGGGGCCCGAGGTCCAAGACCGTGAGGCCTCAACTGCTGGAGAGACGAGTTCTTCGGACACACAGGCAGCCCGTGGACCAGGGCGGCCGGTCTTTCGAGGTGGCATCTCCATGCCGTCGAAGCATACGCGCTTCCCTTTGTCTTTCTTGTCCGACTGGAAATTGGCCCAGGCGTTAGCAAGGTATTCCTGGAAGTTGGGGTCGGAAAACGCGGGATCTGGGGCGTCGTCCCAGTCTTCAGAAACCGGGGTCAAAAATACCGACGGTTCAATGTCCAGTATGGCATCGGCGGACTCGTCAGTGACTGAGAAGATACCTGCAGTGACGACAGGGGAGGTGGAGGCAGATCCGGGGGCTGGTAGGCGATCCAGGCACTCGCGGAGGCAGTGAGTGCCAGGTACACGCGGGATGCGCTTCCCGTCGGGCATGTACAACCGACCGTCGGTGCCGCGACTAGCTTTGCCCGACTGGATATAGCCATCCACTAGAGGACAGCTACCCATAAAGTGGGCAGGGGCTGCGCAGAACGCACAGCTCTTCGGGGCCATGCGCTGCATACTTACCTGCTCCTGCTTAATAGCTGGAGCAGCGGTCGGTGTCGCGGGAGGTGGATACACTGGTGCTGGAGGTGCCGCTGCCCAGGCGGGGTAGTAAGGCTGAGCCGGGGGTAAGGCGGCAGTGGCAGTGAGGGAACGGAGTGCGGAGCCGGTGAGGAGGAACTGCGTTGCCTCAAGTGTGTCAGCAATTGGATATGGGTTGGAAGGATGGTGGGCGGTCTTTGTAATGAGGAGATGCTGGCGGACTTGGTTCTCGAGATTGGCAGGCAGGCCGGTTAGAAACAGTGCATCTCGGTCTAAGTCCGAGAGCTTGCGACTGTTAATGAGGATCCTGGCGATCTTCATGAACTTGCGTTGGTACTCGCCTAGGTCTTCCATAGACCTCATCGGCTTAGTCCAGTATTCTTGGACGAGGTACTGGATGTCAGCGCGGCAATACCGGTTAGCTCCTTCACAACCGGGATATAATTTTTTGATGGCGACGACAAAGGCGTCCCAGTCAGCCGGGACGGCGGAGGCTTCATCGAGAAGCGCCCATCCTTCGGCTGCTTCGAGATCGGCGTACCTTATAGCGGCACGAATTTTGGCGGCCTCGGTGATGATGGCGGCGGTTCTGAGGATGTCTACGTCTTCGAGGAAGCACGGCAGCAGGGCCGGCATCTTTCCATCAAACTTCGGGGCATTCTGAGTTCTGCGGAGCGGCATCTGGGGGATTTGGGCCATTGGTGGAGAAACAGCTGGTGGGAGTTGGCAAAGGGGGGACCGAGGCGATGTTGGAGCGGTCAGCGATGTTGGAGCGGTCAGCGATGTTGGAGTGGTCAGCGATGTCGGAGCGGTCAGCGATGTTGGAGCGGTCAGCGATGTCGGAGCGGTCAGCGATGATGGGGACGAAAGTCCAGAACGGAAAGTAGCGAGGACCGGTGAGGGAGAAGGGACCAGAGACCGAAGATGTTCCCGGTGAGAAGGCGCGGAGTAGTCAAGAAGATAGGAGAGGGACGGGGAAGATGACGATGACGAGAATGAAGTACTTGTTGAGAGGGGTGATAGAGGAGAAGAAAATTGGAAGGTGAGGTCTGATTCCCCCGACCGTCGTAACGGGGTCGAGTGGATATACGCTCCCGGTATGAGGTCGCTTAGGTTGCGCCTGTCGGGTAAATTTTCCGGATCCGGGCTAGGAGAGGCGGTGCTGTCGGAGCAGATGCCTAAGGCTGCCGAAGGCGGTGCGTCAGGTGATGGGGAAGTAGAGGGGAGGAATCGAGAGGTGCCGAGCTAGTCGGGATCGCTGGTGGCTGAGGTGGCTGAGGGGTCGAGGTCGCCGTCTAACAACAGATTAAGGGCAAACCCTGATACGTCAGGGAGATCGGCGCGGTTGTGACGGGTGTCTCGAGGGGAAACCGGTTGGAGTAGAAGCGAGTCTTCTACGTCAATCTGCAAATTTCTAAAATGCTCGAGTAAAATTTCAAGCTCTTGGTGTTGGACAGTCAGCCGTAGACTTCTTCTAGAACCCGTTTGTGAGTCCCTCGCGGTGGGCTCCAGTTGTAAAGATGTTAAGGGGCCTGAAGGAGACTAGGAGGTGGGAACCACTAGTCCCGGGCCAGAAAGGGGGTAGGGGAGCAAGTATATTCACCCCAAAAGGGACTTTGTAAAGCGGGTGAGTGAAAGATAGAAGTCCGGGGACTTACTCGACTAGTCCGACGCTAGTCCGGAGAATGTCCGAGGGAGATGCGGGAAGTCTGGGAGTCCGGAGAGAGACAGAAGACGACAGGGAAACGTTGAGTTTGTGGTGAGCGTTGACGGTGGACAGTGACGGTGACGGTGACGGTACAGTGGTGACAAGAGGTTCGAGCAGTTTGTGATTCCAACCAAAAGTGTTTTCTAACTCTAAGGTACATGGCTTTATAGTCCGGGCATACCCGGAACTCGCTCTACGACCGATAGAGTAATATATGTCAAGGGAAAACAGAAATGAAACGAAAAGGCACGAAATGGATCAAAACTCTAAATGACAGAAGTTAAATCTAAGAAGGGAAGCCGTCGGGCCCGTAAGGCCCGATCAGTCTTCAGCGGTATGAAGAACATAAGTAGGAGATCAGAATAAAAGGGAAAGTTGATAAGATAAGATTGGAAGGAACAGACCGGTGTAATTGAACTCATATGTGAAAGTCCGTGTCGACCGCGTTAGACTGAGGCATCTGGACTAATAGTCCGTGATCCGGTCTTCAGCAGAAGCATCCGGTCTAGGTAGGAAAGTCCAGAAGGTAATATCAGAGCAACGGGGAGACGGTAGAATGTGTCTAAGAAAGGGGATACAACCACAGAGACGTACCAGTCTCTACACTGTGATGCAATATATAAGCATGGTGCTCCCATTAAAGGTGCATTCGCAGAATAGTGCCTTCGGACTCTCTCACTGGTACCCACATTCGTAAGTAGCTTGATGCTGATAATGATAATTCATGTTTCTGTTACTAAATCAATACCCTAGAACTCCTTTGCTGAAGTCCTGGGTCCACTCGGATGTGACATATTCTCAATATTCACAGTGGATCTACTGCATGAATTTGAGCTCGGGATATTCAAGTCAGCGTTCAAGCATCTCTTGCATTTGCTGTATGTAATCAATCATGATGCCATTAACATCCTTAACAAATGGTACAGTAAGTATGTGGATGACCCTCCCAGCACATACGTATCTCACTTGTCACTGGCAGCTACCAGCAAATTGGATCATTTGGCAAAGGTTCTAATTGGCAGTTTCCCCCAGATGTATTAGAGATGCGGCAACAAGCTGCTGGGCATTTCGAAAACGTCCTGCAGGTAAGCCAATGTTTTATTACACACTTGCTCCAATTTTTAATTCTAGCCATGATAGTGTGTGATTCCAGTGTTCAAAGGGCTCTTTCCAACCGAACATGATAAAATAGTTCATACTCAGTTGTTCCGCCTCGCTCAGTGACATGCTCTTGCCAAGCTTTGACTACATACAGAACATTCAGTGGGGTTACTTGAAGAAGCAACAAGAATGCTTGGTCAGCAACTATGCAAATTTAAAAAGTTGACTTGTGAATCTTTCAAGACGACAGAGCTACCCTCGGAGGCAGCCGCACGATGGGGGTGAGCTAAGGCAAAGATGAAACACCAATCAAGCAATTCCACAAATGCATCCCGTGGTACCAGTAATGCACTGCAGCCAAGGGTGTTTAACCTGTTGACATACATACAAGATACACGCCCTTGGTGACTACGTGAGAAGTATTCGTTCGTTTGGAACGACTGACTCGTACACTACTCAGATCGTAAGTCTAAGCACCACCTAGCATTGTCACTGACAAGCTTTTCTCAGGGCGAACTTGCTCATCGGGCACTCAAGAGATTTTATCAAAGCACCAACAAAAATGATCCTACCAGCCAACTCGCCAAGCAAGAGAGACGACAGACTCGCACGCGCCGGGAGATAGATTGCAACTCTGAGATACCATTCATGGATGGACCTGAGGAGAGCACAGATAGTGCGCTGTCACTCACAGAACAATATCACTTATCATATACCTCCCATAGTACAATGAACTTAGTTGCCTTCCTGAGGGAATTTTCTGGCGATCCTGCTGTTAAGGCAAGTTGAATCAACATGTGCTCAATCCTTTGGTTACTGACACCACTTGTTAGGATTTTATTCCAAATCTCAAGGATCATCTCCTCGCATGCCTACGAAACCTTGCTTATGATGGGGATGAATATGTATTCAGTCCCAAGGAACATCATTCAGTGCATTTCATGTAGAATACTCAGTAAGTCACTAAGTAAGACTAAAGGTAAATGGTCCGATGTAAGGTACTGCTTAAGTAAGCAAGTAATACCAAATATGGAATAAAGAATCCAACACTCCCCCTTAAACACAAGGGGCTAACTATTAGCTGTAAGTGTTTGTCCAAACAGAGTAGAAGGTATGATCAAAAGAAATATACCAAAAGATTCAATAAATGACTTGTAGTGTAGTCCGTATTGATGTCCATAGGTGGTGGTCATGGTGCGCTCGAGCGGTGTCCATATATGGAAAGTCGCGGCTCGGCTGAAGTGCATGCACTCACCTCGATCGACTCCGGTGCCACCATCTTCACATATCGTGACATGCGGCTGCTCCTACAATATGTTGAGTTAATATACAACCTTTCTAGTGCGTCCGATCTGCCCGATACGGCCTCGATACACCCGAATGACATGATGAGTGGTTTTCCTTGCTCAGGTCCGACTGACTCATCTAGCTTGTAACTTGAGTCGTCCTTGGTAACGCGGTGGGTCCAGATAGTTGGTGGGCGACCTGGGATAAGCGGGAGGTGGTGCGGATGGCCTAGGTGCGTCCGTCGTATCATGTTTGTAATGTCGACGCTGACTCGCCTTGGTATCAGCTAGCGGGTCCGTTTTGACTTGTTTTGAGTCACGGCGTGCTCCACTCGTTGCGCCATCCGTCTGGCCATCATTCCCGTCGTATCCGCCGCTGTCAATAACCTTTGGGCAGCCCCAATCGACTTCTTCGCCACTCGACGCCTCCTGCTCCCTCTCTGGCCCTCCTGGGTTCTTGTATCGGCGTGGCGCATTCGTTTCGGCGACGCGCACGTTCCCGTCGCTCACGGTGCATGTCCCATTGTATTCGGCGCCTTCGATAACCTCTTGGCTGCCCAAATCGACCTTGACGCCTCCCTTCACCTCCAGCTCGCCCAAATGGCCTCCTGGCCTGGTACCTCGACCTGGCGGGATCGTCTCACTGCTGCGCGCATTCCCGTCGACTATGGCACATCACTGGGTACCCTGGAGGTACGACCGTCTCGCCGCTCGGGTCATCCGGGTCGTCTGGGGGTCTACTAGGTGAGTACTCTTCCTCACTTTGTTCTGGGTGTGTGCGCTCACATTCTGACGTGTTCCACAGCTTCCTTGGCTGCTTCCTAGTGTCCTCAACACTTCCTGACGCTCCCGACGCGTTCATATCGCCGCCAGTAAGTCTGTCATCACAGCTCGTATGACTGAACCACTCCCCCTCGAGCTCGATGCTCGAGGGGTCGTTTCGTCGCTGCGTGGGTTTGGCTGGGCTGGAAGGTGGTGGTGGATGTGGGGGTTTCTCTGGTATGTCGCTGTAGACCGTTTCGCTATGCTGATCGCTTTCTTCGTCAGCTTTCGTCGGTCGTATGTGCGCGCTCGCACTTCCTCTCTCCCCCGCGATCGACGCATTTTGATACGTCGCCGCGCTCTCTCCTGGGCCCTCCACCTGTTGTGCTTCCTCTGCCGCCCCCCTGTCGTCCACTGCATCAGCGCTTCGATGCGTGACGCTCCCGGTTCGTTTGACATGGGTCTCGCCCCTAGGCTCGACCTGGATGCTGCCGCAGTCTTGCGGTTCGACTCGGGACCTGGTAGGTGGTTCGTTGGGCTTCCCAGCTCGACGTTCATCGTCGCCATCACCGCCTGCACCCTCCTCGGCACCTCTCAACGTCCCCGACACCCTCGTCTTGACCCGCACCTTGCCACCTCGACCTCTCGTGCCCGCTGGCTAGTCAGGCGGCTCTGTGGGTGCGTCTGGACGACGCTCATTGTCGCCCGTCGCATCCCCAGTGTCATCTGACGGTCTGGGTGCGTTTGTTGACTCCGCATCTCCGTCTGGGTGGGTGTGCAACACGCTTCGTGCGCTCGCGCTGGTCTTCGTTGGCCAGTCCGTTTCGTGCATGGTCAGCTTCCTGCTGCCGCTCATCTGACCTGCGCGCTCCCCCTCGAGTGGCATGCTCTGGGGTGCGTGCGATGTTGTCGCGGTAGTCTTGTCTTTGGACGTCTCCACCCGACCATCTTCGTCGTCAATGTGCTCGTGCACTCGACTCTGTTCTCCTTGCGGTTTCGTGCTGCTTGGTGTCCGTACTATGGTTTGCATGGTGGCCGTCTCGACTGGTGGATCCTGTGGGTTGCACAATGCGCCCGTCAGCTCTGATGGCTTGGCGCGTGTCACGTTCGGGTTCGTCATGTCGACGGTCTCGTTGTCGACTTCCCGACTCGCCATTTGGGGTTCTTGGCTGCTCACCGGGGTCGTGAGGCTTCCGCCGTCAGTTGTCCTGGCCATGGTCACTTTGCCCTGTCTTCTCAGCACTACGGCTACCTCTTCATCGACTCTCCCGCGTGGCTTCTCGGCCTCTTGTTTCGGCTCACGACGCTTCTTGTCATGTCGGCCTTCGACCTTGGTGCTTCCGGACTTGATCCCAACTCCTTTGCACTCGCGTGCCTTGTGGCCGTGCTTGCCGCACTTCTGACAGGTCCTGCGGTACGTTGTAGGTACCCACGCCACCACTTGTGGCGCTAGACTAGTGGGCTTGTCGAATATGTTGCTTAGGTAGTCGAAAAAGTCGTGGGCTGTGGTCAAATGGATGTGGTCCCAAATGGATGGTGAGGTGGTGGTCACCAGCATGTACTGCACCTCTGTGTCGTCGCGCTGTAGAGATCCATAGATCTCTACAGTGGTATATTCCTCTTCCATGACCCTCCGATGACTCCCATTTGCATCCCCATTAGTCTGCTTCAAGTCCGCTTCAAGTCCTGTTAGTCCAACGTTAGTCCGGGATTAGTCCTATGCAGGACTACCATAGTCCGGACTATTTAGTCCGCTTTGGTCCAGACTAACCTTATCTCCTTCCATTTAATCACCTTATCATGTCCGCTTATCATTTAGATTCATTTGACACATGTTTCGTATGTTTCTGTCTTCGCTTCATAACATAGTTACATTCCCCTTTTCTTTTCCTTAGAGTTTAGACACTCGTTCCTGAAGTCCTATGGACTATAAAGTGTGTAGTATTCCACTAGTAATACATCTTTTCCGATCTTCGAATCTCCCATCTAACACACACACGAACGCACGTACTTCGTCCTCACCACTCCTCTTCACCGCTCAACATCGTTTCCACTGCTCCGGACTTCCGGACTATCACCATCTATACCGCTCCTATACCCGGACTACCTTCACCGACCTCCGGACTTTGTTTCCCACGCTCCGGACTTCAAGCAGACTTCCTTTCTGACCACCGTTTCTACCTACGAACCCCCTGGGTCGAGCCTATCACGCCCACAGACCCACACACATTACCTCTGTAAGAAGGTTTGTTGTTCTACAACTGGAGCCCACCGCGAGGGGGTTCTAGAGACGACTCAGAAAGTTTCCTGCTTACTCCCCTTCGTACCTGAGCATTTTTCTTCACCCTCATCTTCACGATTTTCAAATTCCAGACTATTTTAACCTTTCCATCACTTGCCGGTTGTTGTCATAGTTACCCGGTACCGCTCTGTACCTTAGAAGTTTTCATTGAGTTCCCTGTTTATCTCACCTCATCAGATCACCCTTATTTCCATTTTCACTCATTTCCGCTTATCTCCGCCTTCATCATTTTCTTCAGACTTCTCTTGCCGACCAAAACACCTCCCCTTTGCACAGCCACCAGGTCGCATATGGCTAACCCCTTGTTCCAAATCCCCTTTCCAGGAACACCTAATGCGCCAAAGTTTGATGGCTCTGCTCCGAAACTGATCCAACGCTTTCTACAGGACATAGAATTACTAAGGTCAATTGCCCACCTTTCCAATGAAGATTGCATACATGCAGCTATCAGGTATGCGGACTACGATGAGTCCGAGTCCTGGGAACACCTCCCAGAGGCTACTGCTGTCCCATCGAAGTGGACATTGTTTGCTGATGCAGTTATCTCACTCTACCCCGGCTCCGAGATTGCTCACAGGTATAGCCGTGCCAACTTGCAGAATTTTGTTCAGGACTTCCGGACTACTAGTCCGATCCAGACTATTGAAGACCTGGGAGTATTCCACCGCTCCTTCCTGAAGTATTCTGCACCACTCATTGCTACCCGACGCATTTCCGACTACGATCGAGATATCTTTTTCGCTCAAGGTTTCCCTGCTGACCTATCTAGACAGATTCATTTTCGCCTGTCTATCATTAGTCCAGACATCCACCCAGATGACTGCCCTTCAATGGCAGAATGGTACTCTGCTGCATCCTTTGTACTAACCAATTCGCATCGACAGTCCAGACCATCAACTTCACCCTCTGCCATTACCAACTCCGCCATCGGGTCACCACTGTGCACCACCTACTCCACCGCTTCACCACCCGGACTTCCAACCAGACTTCCTGCACTGTCATCTCCTGTTGCTTACTCCGCTTCGGACTATTCTACTCACCATTTACAGACCTGCGCCTTCTATGGTACATCAGGACATTTTATGCGCAACTGCATAAAAGCTATTGAGTATCTCCACTCCGGCAAGGTAGTCCGAGGCAATAGGGGCCGTCTATACCTGCTGGACCAATCACCCATCCCACACCTGCCGGGATGTGCCTGTATACAAGAGTCCTTGGATGCCATCTCAGCCATCAAGTCCGCACATACTCCGGACATACGTAGTTCACATACCAGCACTAGTAATGTCCCCCACACCTTGCCACCTGCTAATAGTCCAGTAGACCGAACCCCACAGCCACTGCCGAGACCTGCCAAGACTGCCGGACTAGAATTCCCGCGATCTCCGGACTTACCAAACGAGTCCGGACTAGCATCTATCCCTCCGAGTATCAGTGTGACTGACATTCCTACCCCCGAAGCACCATCTCCCTCTGCACTGGCTGCCCAGGCAGCAATTACATTCAAGTGTCCTGCAGGCACAATCATTCCCTTACCATTACTGTTAGTATCTCTGGACTTCTTTCCATCAGCTTCCTGTTCGCCCCCTTTCACTTCCTCGAACTCCATGCCTAGTACAATACCATTACCGTCTCCTTTTCTCTCAACCGATACACCGTCCACACCCTTGCCACCATATACCACCGCTTCATTCCCATCTATTTCTCCCTTATTACCGTCCGCTTTGAATTCTCTACCACCACCATCTTACTCTTCACTTATACCATCTTCATCCTCCGTTTTACTCCGGACTACCCTTACTCCGACCCGGACTACCATTCCCCTAGCTGATGGGGACACTGTCTTTCATCCGGTGACCTGCACCAAAGTGTTTGGATGCAAATACTTAGTTATTGTATATATGATGCTAGACATTTGACCCGAGATTTGAGTTTTCACCTTATTCCCACGGTCCAAATGCTTAGCTAATTGAGGGACATA
>JBBPRB010000966.1:0-11504 GCA_038092815.1 Hortiboletus rubellus | reverse complement strand
TCGTTAGTTAGACAGAAAGAACTTGTCTCGAACATACTTGCGGAGGTGGGTCAGGAGCCCATCCGGATCCTTGAGTACCGATCGAAGAGTTCGTTGAGTTTCTACCTCGATCACCCCATGAAACTTGGCCACGACCGCGTGACTTCCGAAATCGTGAGCTATCCATTTTCGTTGAGCACGAAGGCGATCAGTATAGTTGCACAGGGTCATCATTTTCCCCCATCCTGCCAGCTCTCCAGCCATAACCGACCGAGGACGGTCAGCATAATTGATGCCGCGTTTTCCAAGGAGTTCTCCGGCAATCTTGGCAGAACCAATAACGATGATGTTGTATCCACACAACGATGCAGAGGCAATATCGCCTATCCAACAAATAATCAGTGACAATACTCCAGAGTCCATGGTCATAATTTGGCGCACCGTGGTTCTGGTTGAACTGGAGCATCTTTAGCCATGGTTTCTTTCTCGGGAGTTTGAAGATGGAGTAAAGGCCAGAGATTCCTGGTGGCAACCTGCGGGCTTGGTATCGTGCATAAAGCTCAAGGGAAAGGATGCAGATAGTGACCGCTGTCGCTGTTATGGTAAGCGCAGTCTTGGGAGCGAGTAAGCCTGAGGGAAGCATAGAGTCCCAGGAGTGATATGGTACGGGGTCTGAAATTTCCGCTCGAGTGGATCTTGTCCCTGGACCTCCTGTTGGAATAACGAAATTAGGGTCTGAAAAACACTAGGTCCCCAACCAGTGATAATAGCAGATCTGGCCACCCTGTGGAATGGAAAACCGCGGCCTGTCTGTTGGGGGCGCCACCATAAGGTGTGTCGACCGAGCTATGTTCCGAGTTCGCTCAATCTGGTGATTCCATCAGATCAAAATGAAACAAGGACAGAATACCCATGCGTTAGACAGTCAGCCACCGTCAATCGGCACACCTGTCAACTTATACTCCACTAACCAGTCAGTGGAGAGCATCACCTGGACGAAAATCAATCACCTCACTTGACCAGCGCAATTCTTGTCCCCCCGGATCAGCCGTAGGGAAACAAATTCTGTAGCCTCCCAAGATGTTTGTAAAGTTTCATAAGGAAAATGGATACATGGTCAAATCCGTCCTCAGGGATGATTGCTAGATCCAAGTTCGATACCACGGCATCACATTCCGGCTGGCTCCCCGTGACCGAAGCTGACTCGGATATAGTAATTGGATAAAACGTTGGTGGCGGTCTCGCTCGAGAGATTCAATTTGCTGGGGATTGATCGTCGTACCTCCTCCCAGTTTCGCCTGGGTCCCACCCTTGTTTCAATTGCTCTTCAAGTACAGTACTGTCTTGACTCGCCCGCCGCTCTGATCCGACCTTTCGTTTTCGAGATTCTCCGTAGGGTTTGACAGCTGCATTTTGACACCTGGCCCTTAATGATATCAATTCAGGACGCAAACCGAAAATACTGGACGTGACGGCCAGCACCGCTGTAATGAAGTAGAAGAGCACAGGAAGCAGGACGTATGATACCAACGTCGCGACATTGATGAGAGTTCTGTTCGTCGGAACATCAATAGCGCTCCACATGGCAGTGAAGGATGTGGCCTGAGTCCTCTAAACGTTGCAGCAGATTCGTGTTAATGTAGAAGATATGCCGGTGGGGGCGGTGCTCCGTTGCCAGTGCTCCGCAGTCTCATTTACATTACTTATCTCACATGTAACAGGCTTCCTAGCCGACGAAGAGGAAAATCTCGGATCTGTCTAACGCCATTCCTAATGAACTCGAAAAGGAACCGTGTGTTGTAGCCTCGAGGTCAACTGAGCAACCACGATCAGTAGACAAGGATCCCGCTGAGACAAATCACGACTGTTTGAACGGTCATTATTGGCCACTACAACTAAACTTAATGCCGCCACGACAGATACATACGTATCAGTTCTGTCTGTTTGAAACGACCCCTTTGCCGTCCACCTTCCACCAATTGAAACGAATGTTTTCAAAACAATCTCTCCCTCATATGTCCGAGTCAGGATTCATACAGGACTCGAGAATGTTTGCAACTGCCTCCTGAGGGCCGGAAGTTCCTGTTCCCCAACCCTATGGCTCGTTATCAGTTCTTTAATTTTGTCCAGTACGTGGTCACGTTTCCCCGGCGCCACTGCAAGGCTCACGCTGAAACTGTTGATGTCAGCATGAACCTCACTCTTATGCGCTACTTCGTAAGCCTCCATCGCAATTGCGATCGCTTGGACGTTCACCACACCGTTCCCAGTCGATGCCAGGAGGAAGATAATCTGCATGACGCATGTCAAGTCCACAATGTACGCCATGAGCTGTCTTACGACGTCCTGGCTGTAACAATCCGCCATCACCTGAGTAGCTCTGATGAATGAAGGGACAGTGGGCACTTACGATGCTCTGTATAGATTATGAGCCAACTTTCCCAAGATCACGGCCCCGGCGATGGGGACAATGATGGGCAGGGCTGCACCCCCCGTCCCAGCCACACCTACGATGATTGTCACGAGCGCAGCGACCACGGTGACACTTGTTTTCCTGGAACAGCAAAATAAAATCTTCGTGCGTCATCCGAGAGGGGACCAAATCACTCACGTAGTTTCTTGGAAGCCTTCAATCTCCCTTACTCTGAGATTCGGAGTACTGAGCAACCTTTCTTTGAAATCGTCCTTTCGAAGGCTCTTCATGCGATGATCAACGTTGTCGTCAAAGCTTTGCCGAAACCAAATGAACACAGGTACCCTACATTATCGGGGTTGTTGAAATTCCAGACCGCAACGATGTCTTCATGGATCACTTGCAGACATGCTTTAATGGATTGATTCTGAAAATTTGGGCTTGTCGCAAGCGCATTCCAGTATCCTACAGCCATGCTCAGCGACGGGGACCTCCGTTTGGCCAAAACTCACTCTTTTCTCCGACGCTGAAACAGCAGGGGTCGAAAGAGGTTGGGAGAGACAAACGATGAAGGATACGTACGTTATTGTCAATGCAACTTTGAGGGAGATGTTCACTCGCTGCGCGATTGTAGCGATGTAGTGTGCCGCTTCATCCTTGACATATTTTCGGATATTTTCTGTCGTCATGTCCACGAGTGCAGCGAGGGTATCCTCATATCCTTCCTCGGCTGTCATCAATATCATATCATAAGATGAAAACGACCGGAAGTGTTGTTCCGACGCACAAGAAACAGCTACGTGCAATAGACAGTCACTCCCAGCTGCCGCTCTGACAGGCTGCAAGCAGAGCCTTTCTAGAGATTCCAATTTCCGTTCTTCCAGAGCCAGACGGTCCAACATTTCGCCGTCCGTCATCGCTTCCCCTTCTAGTGTGTTGACAAGAAGATCGAGCTTGGTGAAAACCACAACAAGGGGAACTGCAAGAATTATGGATGCGTTAGTGCAGAACACAGGATCGATTCCGAAGCTCACCATTGCCAAGAATTTCTCTCCTGTTTCTCAAAAGGTCTTCTACACCAGCCTCTGTGGGGCGACCGTTAGCAAAGGGTACCGCCAGGCAAAGCCTACATTTCCTGCTCAGCCGGTACCTTCATCTCCACGAAACCACTTACCAAACGGCGTGCAGTTGGTCCCGCAAGTCTGGCATGCGTTTTCGACGCAAAATGAAATCACGGGCGTCCGCCAAACTCCTTTGATCGCCAGCTTCGAAACCACAGCTATCGTGGACAATAAAGTGCTCGTTGTCAGATGCGACATATTCTCGATCAATCTCTGCTCTGCCGCGCGTGGTATCGGAAACATCCTGTATCAAATCATTTAGCATTCGATAGGGTGCTGATCAGGAATAAACTTGAAGCAATTACCACACCAGCAACACCAAACACTTTTTTTATCAATGACGTTTTCCCAACACCACACTATGACAATAAAAGGTTAGTCTTCAGACCCAGCTACCCTCGACACCAGCACCTTTCCAATGATCAGGACACGGAACCTGAAGGTATCGATGAGGTGACAATTGCATCGGAATCTGTTTAAACTTGCCTGGAGCAAGATGCTATGGTGTCGTTGACCGTCGAGGGAAGCTACTAAGCATGCTCGGGAGTAGATATTGAAAAAGGATTGAAGAACTAACCGAGTGTATACCAACGACGATCTCGACATTCCTATCGGTCCTGCGATACACTATCAGAGCCTCAGCATAATGCGATATCAACAAAAAAAGGTAAACCCACACTGTTTCCCATCTTCCTCATTTGCTCCGGACAGTGTTTTTTGTGGATCCAGAGAGAAGGTCACGGCACCACGAAAAGCATTACGACAATATACCAATACCAAAAGTCTTTCATCGAACAGGGCCTCTCTGGGGGAAATCGATCAGCATGCGCGCCGCATCGTGTACGTGTGAGACCTTACAGGGGTGGATCAAACCTTTCCTCGTATCTGTAACCTGGGGAAATCGTGGTACGAATCTCTCTCGTTACTCTCCCCGCCTTCAGCGTAATGGATTCAACTTGCTTCCGGGATTCACGACTGAGGTTTACGCCAAGAGCTAATCAAGAGCGTCAGTCCAGAATCAGTGTATAATTGGCCAAAATCCGTTACTTGATATGAGAAGCATTCGCGGCGGCTCAGACCCGGACTCGGAGGATTCAGACTCGTTGCGTGACATAGTATGCCAGTGGAAAAGTGGGGTAGGAATCTGGAAGAATCACTTAGCGGTTTTCAGGCAGGATAGCCTGCACAGGAAGCCTTTGGCGCCCTGGCACGCCGCCCTATAACCAGAATGTATAGCGTTTACAGCACGCTTGCCCCTGGTAGCACACAAACATACTAGGAGTGCGACCGAATGCCCAACGCTTGGAATAGAAGTAACGGAGAGGTGTGAACGACCCGTAGTCCCATGCTAGTAGCACTTCAGACAGGATGAACCACTGTTGAACGTTGAATTCTGAGCAACCTCCGAACTTGAAGTGTTCAGTATGCGGGCCGGACATCCGGAACAAAGTTCCCACAAAACTTGCAAGTTGCCACGTACTACGTCGTAACGCGCATGGACCATGCCACAGCCAAAGCAATCAACTCCATGCCCTGATCAAAGGTCTCCGGACTGAAGTAGAACAAAGAAACCCCGTCAAAGCTTTGTGAAACAATGGCGGTTCATGGGACAATGAGATCGTCCTCTCCACAGCTGGCCCATTCCCAGGTTTCTTCCGACCCCTCCACTTGTTCATCCAACAAAGCTTGAACTACGCCTGCTTTGACATGTCTACCATTCAGTGGGACGAGAAACCAACCAATTAGATCCCGCAACAGAAGGGGCCCATCCGAGTCGAGTGAGTCAGGAACGCAGGATTGAAGACGTCTCCCTCGACGTCTAGTGCGTTCCTATCAGCATTCGACAATGTCAGCGATGATGTCGTGCCTACGACCCGTGGTACATACCTAAGGTTTGGCCCAGAACCTCATCGCTTTAATTGTTGGTGACACTGGCCTGGGAGCGAGGTGCATCTGCCAGTGACGTTGAGCTTGTCACCGGACACTATAGAAGAGACGAACTTTTGATTTCGATCATCAGTCTGCTGAGAAGACTAGGCTGCACAAGGATGCGCGGAAACCATGAGGCTTGGGCTCGGGTTTCGATGGCTATATCGATTCCCACCCAGCTTTCTCATGCTCCTCTAACCTCCCTGCTTCACCTATCTCGATCGCTCTTCTCCTTAGCACCCTGCCCACATATCCAACTGGTGCCGAGATCTTACAGCCACAATATCAAATGTCGACTCAATGTAAGGCGTAGCGCTTTTGACTTTTTGCTCAACTCCAGGTAGGTGGGCGCTAATTGCTCACATCCTACAGGTCGGAGCCTGAGGGACGCACTCGCAACCCTTCCAAATCTTTCTGATAAGATTCTCAAATCAGACGAACAGTACTGTGAAGCAGGGGGGTTTAGCGACATTTATAAACGCAAGTTCAACGATGGTGACGCGCTAGTGGAGGTATGAACGTGACCACCCACACATGACATCGGTCTTATCACAATCCAGGTTGCAGTGAAATCATTCCGGTTCCCTTTTACGGTGGATGAAACCGAAAACAAAGAATATGACAGTAGGAGTGCTGCCGTCCGGAAGGTATCCATGCCATCAACTAACCACCCCTTATTTGATGGAGCTTGACCTGTCTCTGTCTCCTTAGATGTTACGACGAGAGCTTGGCATTTGGAGGAGGTTGAAACATCCGAACGTCGTTCCCTTCCTAGGAATTACATATGGATTTGGAAGACAGGGAAATGCATCGCTTGTTTCTGTGTGGATGGCTAATGGATCGCTTCAAAGTTTCTTAAGGGAGCATGATGATCGGTTGGATACTGCTCACCGGCTCCAGCTAGTACGTGATCACAGCAAGCTACATACACGCGGTTTTATGACCACCCCCGAATCACATAGCTATTGGATATCGCAAGTGGACTGTGCTATCGTACGTCACTGGAAATTGGCATCCATAAAGCACATTAACTCACGTCGACACACAGTACACTCATTTCCTGCCGTCCATGGTGATCTTTCATGCGTAAGGGAATAGGTATCATGTGGTATTTGGTTTCTGGCTGAAGCTGAATTAGAATAACGTCCTCCTTGATCACAATTACAATGCGTGCTTAACTGATTTTGGTTTTGCATCCATGGTCGGGGACATACCGGAGGCTTTGGCATACCTCCAGATGACTACCATGCAACCTGGAACCTTACGATGGGCTGCGCCAGAGCATTTTGCAGTCGACGCAGAGGAGGTGACACAACGCACGACTAAAAATGATATATACTCCTTTGGAAATCTAGGACTCCTGGCAAGCATAGTATCCTGCATCACATATTCATTCTGATCTCTTTCCAGGTATTGTCTGGGAAGCACCCGTGGTCAGAGATCAAACGTGACGCTGCGGTCATGCTTCAACTATCACAGGGAAAGAGGCCTGAAAGGCCTTCGTCACGTCCAATTGAAGATAAACATTGGGAACTCATCGAGCATTGTTGGTCATCATTGGATAAAAGGCCTTGTGCTACAGATGTGGTGTCTGCTCTTCAACAGTTTCTACACTCGTGCCCAGCCTTTCCACCACTTCTTGAAATCTTTCGCCTTCCGTCTCATTCCAACATTGTTCTTCGTGAACCCGTTCTTGTTGTATCTACACCGATTCGTGCCGTGAAACAAAATATTGGTGCGATGGACATTAATACCCAACACCCTGATCTACCCGAAGCAACAATTGACCATCGAAGTGCGGTGTTCCAGGACGGCATGTACATGTTCCCAATAACTGGTATCATAAGCTCACTCTTCCTCAGACTCCGTGAATACTGCCACCACACATGATATCCACCGGAGTGCCATTAGACAGGCGAGTCGGCGATTTATTGTCATTCCAAGCACTCAGCCATGATGTGCGCGTGTCTTTTCAGAACCAGGAAGCGATAACCTCCACCTCACGAAGACCCAGCCCAGCCCCCGGCAATACTTGGGCTAGATATGTCATTGGCGATTATCATGAATGGAGACGGTAAGTTGGTCCATGATCTAGTGACAATTTGGCTCTGTAACTAGGACATCAGCATTTTGACCACGACCTTATCCGAACTTAGCGCTCTTAGTCGCCAGGAAAAAAGTACCAAAAGTGGTCAAGTGGCGTAAGGGACCGCTAAGGCACGATTAAGGAGTTTTTGCTCAAGCAAACCCAGGACTCTCTCGGGTCACAGTGAGAAAAGTGGATTGAGTAGTCCAAGGCCGCATCAGTAAACTAACACATTTAAGTAAGCTATTGTATAAAGGTGTGCGTGCGTGCACACACTCGGGACCTGCAGACGCACAGAAAGGGAGAGATAATGCTAGTGAGGGCCTGCTCGTGGATGCGAGCGCATGTCCATGCGAACATGCAGGCTGCAGGAGGGGTAAGGTGGCAAGGGCAAGTGAGGACGGATAGGAGAGGCGAGGTGGTAAGGACATGCGAGGACGTGCGCGTGTGTAGCGAGGACAAGGGGAGGCACCTAGGGAGGGCAGAGAGGATGTGCATGAGCAGAGGTAGGGGCCTAGGGGAGCAAAGTGACCCTAGGTGTAGGTCTGTGTGTGAGAGAGAGGACAACCTGGGCAATCGAGCCTGTTTGCTGCATCCGTCAGCCACCCCTCTCCGAGGATCAAGGTCATGTACAGTACGCGCAGGGACAGGTAGAGGGACGGTGCGGGTGCGCATGGTTTCGAGCCTGCAAAAGCTCTCATCAGGGGGCTTAACTGCTACCTCAACCGTCACCCTTCCAGGGCCGTGTAGGTAAACTACCAACTATAACAATCAGTGGGAGTAGGCAAAAAGCACGTACGAGTGCTTCTGAGCGGTGACCATAGAGAGGAGCAGCGCTGGGAACGACCCACCGAGCGGTTGGTGTCTTAAGTATGGGTGAACTTGGCAGGTGGGGATAAGGGAGGCTTCTTATTGGTGAGAGCCGCATCAGCGGCCATCGAAAAGGCATGATCCCAGACTCGGATGCCAGCTGACCAGAAGGGACCATTTCCAGTCACCATTGTGATTTGAATGTCTCCGTGCGGTACCATACCAGTACTAGCCGGGATGGATTCCTGTCCCTGCCATCCCAGAGTTGGGATTCGATAAGCGACACAGAGGGCAAGGTGGCGAGGTGGGGCAACTGGAATGATGGACTTAGCAATTTTGAGAATGCAGCATAATCACGTGATGCACGTGATGAGAAAGTTTAAAGAATCGTACCATGTTTTTCTTCTCTCCAACGACGAGCCATCCCATTCCTCGCCCGGATCACCGCCTCACCCAATGGTTGGTATCCCATCCATATGAACCATGATACGTGACGGACATACGTGCATGTAAGTTCACATTCATTAAATTTCTCATTTATGCTCTCACTCAACAACATCCCGAGGCATCATGTCCAACACCTTGCCCAATGGTTGGTATCCCATTCATACGAACCATGATACATGACAGGTGTATGCACATGTAAGTTCACATTCATTATATTTCTTAGTTATGCTCTCACTCAGCAACATCCCAAGGCGTCGTGTCCAACACCCGCCCATCCTCATTTGCACTGGCCACATCCATACAGACATGTGCTCGCACTCACCTGCCCCTGTATGTGTGTGCGTGCATGCCTGTCTGCACCTGTCGTTTCCACACGGATGTTTGTACATGCCCACTCGCTCTTGATCTCCCCTACCTCACGCTTGCCCTCATAGGTATCCAACTCGTGGGCATCCATTGATCCCTTCGGACGATGCCATCCCCGGAGCAGGCTTTGGTATCGATTCCGACAGATTCTTCGATCTGGAAGAACAACCCAAGTGTGTTGCCATTGTTGGTGCCTGCCGGGCTCTCGTTTCTATTTACCTTTCGCCACTTTTTCTGATTTTAGACCACTGTAGTCAATTTTTGTATGTCTCATTTTTCCAATGGATAGCCTTAAGTGACTTTCTCGACTTTTGCCCGTTGAGACAACCCACCCCAAGTGTGAAAAGTGCAATAATAAAAGTGATGCAAGTCGGATCCAAGAAATCGAGTGGCCTTGGACGAGTTGGATGAGCCTGGACTTATTCTCTCTTAGACCACTTACCAAGCCAAATAAGTGCCGTTAAGTGCGGATAAGGCCGTGGTCAAATTCCTGATGTTCCAATTTGTGAGTTACTGCGTGCCTACGCGAGCTGAGGTCTTAGCTGATGCATGACTCAGACGCGGAGTAGAGGCCGCTCCTTGTCTCCCTCCACTTCGCCAGTAGTACAGCGTTTCATTGTCAGCGGGTCTGTGCTGCTTTCGTTATACAACGCTCTTTCGCTCCCGTCCATCACATCTCTCTCACAGGCTCGAAGTAGCTCTTCAAGTTAGTGTCCGCTTTGTGCGACGCCGCCTCATTCGATAGCGGTCACGGCAGCCTCAGCTGTTCGATGCCCCGACAGGATCAGGTTTTGGTTTTCTCCTAGTATACCCATCGCCTCAGCATGAGGGACTTTTCCCGTTTATGTCACTGGCTCTAACCTTTTCCCTACCATCACACTTTCTCTTACTTCCTTCTTCACGAGCCCGTGTCGGGATTTTGGACAGCGGAAACTGCTTGTGCTGATACGCGTTCCTGGCAGTATGGCCGCAACGTTGTAGATGCAATTGTTATTATATTTGGCGGCACAACAATGCTGATTGGAAATATGTCCAAGCTTCGATCCCGGTATGTTCCTAGGTGTATATGTACACTGGAGAGACCATTACAATCTGCTGAGTCCTTTTCAAAGGGTTTACGGGTTGGATGATGCGATGTCCCATGCAACAGATGTGTTCGATGAGCTCAGTCGATGCAGCCTGGGATATCAGCCCTTACGAGTCTTACCTAACCAGCAGCAATACGTACTGCGGCAGTGCCATCGACCAGCGAGGACTCACCACCAATGTTTCCAACACCAACGTTGACGCAGTCCCAGATCCCACTCTTGTTGACCCTTTCTTGAACATAATTCCCCGAGCCAGATTAATGGACATCTTTCTTGGACCCTCTGACACATGCGAGTACTCGAGTATTGACTACCGTGTTGTTTTTACCGTGCGGCATAACTAAACCTTTTCGGCTGTCTCATGAGAAGGGGTTACCGAGTGCGTACTATGGTCTGACTTTATGCCTCCTCAGGTCTCAATACATGATTGACTTCTGGGCAATTATCAGTGCGTGTACCGGGTTCTGCGAGACACATGAAATTCGATGCTCGAAGCTCGCCAGCTATCTCTCGTATACTGCGGAAAGCGATTATAGGCCAACGTGTTGATCGCCACACCCTCTTGTGGACCAGGGCTGGTTTATGGATCACAGTTTGTTACATGGGCAAGATCGTTTATATTCGTTGTTCGGACCTCAACTTGCGCATTGTCTTTCTTCGAGAGGTCTCTTCCCTGGGCCTGAATCCTTGGGCTGTACGGTTCTTCGTATGAATGATCATTTCGATTGATAGCTGGAGCTTCACATCATCCAAAAGCTTTCCATACCTTACTATCTTACCCCCAGCCTCCTCGAAATTGACCGTGACATTCTCGAAACGAGAATGGTGCACATTTCAAGTTGCTAACAACGAGCCGAAGACATTCGAAGCTGTTGTCCAGAGAGCGAATAGCAGACCGGTGAGTTGGCCATGTCGCATCAATCACTGCCTCCCACTGACAGCAGGCTTTCAAGGCACGTTGCGCACGACAATGAGACCAATCGCGAACTCGGAAGTTCTACAACATCATTGAGATCTGGGTCTTCGACTGTTGGAAAGTGCTGGCAAGTTGGCAGTTGAACAAAAACTGCGTTTAACCTTGGGGCCCATCGGCCGACGAGGGCTACCACTGAGTGAACCGTCTGATATGTATATACCGCCCGTCATATAGTATGGTATATCGGGAATTTGGACAATGGCATCCTCCAAATCTGGCACCAGAGAGCAGTCTAATGACCCATCTGACGCAGTATTACCCAAGTCACGCTGCAGAGCGCAACGGGATC
>JBBPRB010000965.1:0-11522 GCA_038092815.1 Hortiboletus rubellus | reverse complement strand
TAGGGCCGAGGCCATTCATACCATCGGGCCAACCCCAAATCATCGTCACCTATCTACCCGTCCCATTTGGGGCCCACTCGATATCGCCGGTCCGCCCAACATCTCCCCTACCCGGCCCTCGGATTGCGTCGGGTCGGCATCATTCACAACATCGGGCCCGCCTTCATCGTCGCCACTTATCCACTCGGCCCATTCGATACAACCGGTCCTGTGACTATCCTCTCCCTACACGGGCCCGCGATGACGTCGTGTCGGGATACATCTCCCGATCGGGCCTACCCCACAATGCCGCCACCCATCCATTCGGCCCATTCGATACAATCGGTCTTGTAACTATCCTCCCCTTTACGGGCTCCCGACGGCGTCGTGGCGGGATCAATTGCGCCATCGGGCCTACCCCACAACGCCGTCACTCATCTATTTGGCCCATTCGATATTGTCGGTACATCAAACAACTCCCCCCTACTCGGGCCCCCGACGGCATCAGGTCGGGGAAATTCACACCATCGGGCTTACTCCACATCGTCATCACCCATTCATTCAGCTCGTCCGATATCGTCTGTCTGGCAAACCTCTTCTCCCCCGCAGGCTCCCGATGGTATCGGGTCCAGATCATTCACACCATCGTGCCTTCCTCACATCATCGTCACCCGCCTCTTTGGCCCGTTCGACACCGTCGACCAGGCAAACAGCTCCCTCATTTATGCCATCAGGCCTGCTCCACATAGTTATTGCCAATGTATGTGGCCTGTTCGACATCGTCAACCCAGCCAACATCTCCCCCCACCGAGACCATCCGATGGAATCGGGTTGGGGGCCATACACACCGTCGGGCGTACTTCATGTCGTCGTCGTGTAGCTTTTCGGCCTGACCTGTCCCCCCTACCCCACCAGGCTGTCGCGATGTTTTCGGCTCAGGGTAATTCATACCCAACACTAGCCCGCAGATGCTATCGAGCCAAAGCCTCAGCCATTGCATCAGGCCCTGCTGATACCATCGGCCCTATTCAATGTCCAGTCCATTTGGGCCCGCCCCATACCATGGACTCAAGGCCCAAATGTTTACATTAGAGGCCTACCCACCCCAGCTGAACTACCGGGCCCTTTCATATCTTACAATCATGCTTATTACCCAGGCCCTACCATAACTCTCGGTCCCTATCTATCCTGGGGCCATCTAAGGGCCGTCCTATCCATTCGGCCTAATTGTGCACAGGCTGGCCGAGACCATCGGCACGAAGTGACTACATGGGCTCCGAATGATCGCTATCGCTTGCCTAGACGTGAGCCGGACGACCGCAGAAAAGAGGTCATTTTTGTCGAGCGGGAGATGAAGCGTGGTGAGTAATCAAATGAGTGACAATCTCTCAGTCTCACAGAGACGGCCCCTTCTATGTGTTCGCAGACTTGGTGGGGATCCAGCCCAGGTGACCAGAAGACACGACATCAGTGCCTGGATGGCGTATGCACTGGTCTATATAAACAAAGGGCATACAATACAGAGATGTCGCACCTTGTCAATTGACTCCCTCTATTGCCCTGCTACATTGCGTCGTTGATGTCATGTCGTCAACAACGACTGGTGCGTAGTGACAAGTTAGTGCTGCGTTGATGCCGACACTGCGCAAGAACACCGTGACCTAATGGAAATTGACGCCGGTTGGGAGATCTATGCGGTGACATTCTCAGCGGATAGCGAGTACGTCTTCACCGGTGGTCAGGGTGGGGTTCAAGTGTGGCGAGTTGAAGACGGTAAACAAATGGCAACAATGGAAACGTGGCCAGTCCGGTGTCTTGCAATTTCCAAGGACGGGCGATGGATCGCAGCAGGGACAGACTGGGGCGGCGTGCTGGTGTGGGATGCAAAGACGTACAAACGAGTCTTTGCACACAGTGGGAACGTTCATGATATCAACGCTGTCGATTTCTCGCCCGATGCGACTCGACTCGTCTCTGCATCATCAAACTGCACAGCCATCGTATGGTGCATTGCAACGCGCAAACGGGTACAAACACTCCGCCACGAGGATCGGGTGAGAGCAGCGAAATACTCGCCACAGGGCGATCGAATCGCGACAGCCACGAGCAATTCCATTCGAGTCTATGACAGCAATGATGGCCGCTTGCTCGTGGAGATTAACGCAACAATAACCTCCTGGTACAACAATGGTCTTGTCTGGTTCAACAACCACCTTCTTGCCGTATCCGACGGTCAAATCAAACAGTTCAAAGCATCCACAGAGTCAGTAGTCTCAGAACGCCCAGTTCCCGATACCGGTGAATTCTCGTCCATCGGCCTGCCAAAGCACGGGGAATTTATTGCTTGCTCTACCAATCGTACCGTCACATTTTGGGACATGGCGACACACACTCAGTTTGGCCTCATCCAGCATCCTCAAGACATACGTTCAATCGCACTTTCTCCAGATGACCGCTTTATTGCAATTGACAGATGGGGTGGGAAAATCGTCATCGAAAGTCTGTTCCGCATCATTAATATTGTAAGTATCATGTCTCATTCAATTGTCATACATGCCGTTTTTCTTACTCTGGTATCGTGATACCTGGACTCAATCCCTTTGTCTCGTCTACAGCCCGCCTTCCAGGAACCATACATCCGGATCGACGACGCCGCGCTCGATTCTTGGAAGCACAGTCAACTCGCGAACTCAGAAACATCATTGATCGAAGCAGTCGAGAACTCTGGGAGTACAAGTCATCATGCACTCGCTAGTCAAGCTCTCCTCAGAGCCCGTCTGCGGCAGTGGGATGCTGCGACCGCCGATGCCACACAGGTGTTTGTTGCTCTACTCTCACGTCCGCTAATGCTGACCCTAATTTGCACCAAGTCTATCAAAATTCGGCCATCCGTCATTGGTTACATTGCACAGAGTGTAGCGCTTGTCGGCAATAAGGAAAAGTACAAGGCATATCGGGCGTGTGATATCGCGTTCGCACACTCTCAATCATCTGACATTAGCTTTTTCCTTTTAATCAAGGTATGTATTCCGTGTGCTCGAGCTCAGTTACCCTCGGATCATCGTGTGCATAGGCTATCATCGTCTTTACGGCTGGAGAGCACGACGATGCCATATCCCGCCTAGATGACCTCATTGCTATGGTACGCCCCAATACAATATGCTACGTAGTTCAGGCACGTCCACGCGCGTCATTACACAGCAAACATCATTATCGACATTTCTACTAGGCATACATGCATCTCCTCCTTGGAGACGAGCACATGAAGAGTGGTGACTACAAGAGTGCGATACAATCGTTTGAATGTGCACGAGCCCAGATGCGACCCTATGCGAGTCAATCATTCTCCGTGATCTCATTGGCAAGCTTTCTAATAGTTATTTCACAATGTGTCCTTACGATTTTTGACAGATATCTGGGTGGAAATTTGATAATCTTGACATCAGGATTCCACGGCGACTTTGTGAAGCCCTATATGCCGCCGGTCGCATCAAGGAGGCAGGTGAATCTCTACTAAATATCGTAAACACCGTCGATGAAGCGGTTTATGTGACTGGATCGATCGCCACCTGGTTTTCTGGTGAGTGATATTTTTCCAGTCCCTCCCCTCTGCATTCTAAATTTCACCAGACTTTGCGCAACAAATTCTCTCCACCCCCGAAAACAGTGGCGACACAAGCCCCCACTCACCATCCCCTACACCGCTATTGAGAGAGTGGCTAAAATTAAAATTGACAGGCAGTTCGTGGCAAGATGCCTTGATTGCCACTGTCGACGTGAGTACCACTCCTTGCTCTGGTACTCAGTGATATCGTGTGCTTACACTCCGTTCCCCTCGAGTTTACTGCACCGAGATTCACGGTTTATCGGGCTCTCTGTGATCATCTCGAGACGCCCCACCAGATCATGGTTGCGACCGAGTGTTTCCACGGAATGATGAGTGAACTGGGAGATGAAACCCTAGACGTTGAGCAGGCGGAATGGGTCCTTGGTGGGCAATCTTGCATACCGTATACGCATTGCTGTTTATGTGAAGGGTCCCTGTCAGGCTTCAGGCAGCGTTTCTCCAAGAAACTAGAGGATCTTGGAGATTCGGCAATGAATGACCAACAACACAACGAAGCCATCTCTGAATATTCAGCCGCGCTCTCCCTCGATCCCTCTGCGCCTCAGAGTCTCTTCATTAGGCGAAGCAAGGCGTACATAGCCAGGGGTATGTGGGAGGATGCGTTAAATGATGCGAACAAGGTGTGCTCCTTTGTCTCGTTCAGGTTCATTCATATCGACGGAATTATCATTAGGTGATCGCGCTTGATCCATCCTCACCGTGGGGGTACGAGAGGAAGCACGCGGCATTACGCGGGGCAGGGCGCTATGATGATGCTGTTGGCGCATTCGAGACGATGTTGTTGAAGATATCGCAGTTGCCCGACCCAGAAATTCGTGGTGAGTGCATCGTCGTCGTGATGATGTTTATATATTGATCTCATCTCGTAGGGTGTTACCACAAATACGTAAATCCAGAGCAAACCAAGGCAGTAATTCGTGTGGCGGTCAAAAATGCCATTCGCGAATCCCCGCTAGTGCTCATTAACACCGAGTCTGGTCGTCTCCTCGATAAGTCTGGGCAAGCGTGCTCGTTCGAATCACAACCAATCTTTTCGGAGTTGGTTTCCTCCATGACCACACACATCGATCATGCCCACATTGAACACGAAGTCGCAGAGTACTACCGCTACGCCACGTTTTCACACAAGTGGGAAGACAATGAACCTCTGTTCGAGCAAGTCAAACGCATTGTGGTGTACGATCTCGAAGAGTCGCTCACTCACGACAAGCTGCAAATGTTCTGCAAGATAGTGTGGGATTCCGGGTTCCGTTGGGCATGGAGTGATACTTGTTGTATCAACAAAGCAGATCACTTCGTGCTTCAAGAGGCCCTGGTCTCCATGTTCAAGTGGTACGAGGGTTCTGCTGTGACAATCGTTCTACTTTGTGGCGTTCGCTCTCCGTCGAAGCGCGGTGACCTCATCAGGAGCATTTGGAACAGTCAGGCCTGGACATTGCAGGAATACTATGCATCCAAGGTGGTCCGATTCTACACTGAAGACTGGAAGCCATACCTGAACATTGATATTCCCAACCACAAGGACTCGCCAGAGATCATCGCGGAGATGGAGGAGGCAACCCATGTATCAGCCCGAGCCTTGATGGCCCTCTGACCGGGTTTGGATGACATCCGGGAGAAGTTGCGTCTCGCTTCGACGCGCGAAACTACACGGGTTGAAGATGCAGCTTACTCGTTGCTTGGAATATTTTCCATGTCCGTACCAGTGGTATATGGAGAGGGGGACAAGGCACTCGGGTGATTCTTGGCACAGATTCTCATGAGTTCAGGAGATATGAGTGTTCTCGCATGGACAGGGCAATCTGGTAGCTTCAACAGCTGCCTCCCAGTTAATATCAGTGTGTTCAGCCATCTTGCGACAACGCATGTCCCACTAGCGTTTGAAGCTGCCGAGATGGATGAGATCACCGCCAGACTGCAGACTTCTCCACTGAACCCGACCTCGATTATGTCGTTATATGATCGACTTCACGAGCTTCCTGTACCGTCGTTCGCAGGCAAACGGATGAGACTTCCATGTCTCAATTTCAAACTCGGGCCTTTATCGGGTTCTCGGAGTGGGTCGCGGCATCTTTTCCGTGCAAAGACAGCTGTAGGAGTTTTGGATATCAGGACCGAGGAAGATCTTTCTCAATTGGGTTCGCTGTATCTTGTTCATCCGTGGATTGACTTTCTCCTTGACCGACGGCCTGTTGGATGTGTAGCAGAAACAATATCTGAAGGGGACACAGACGATCAGTCTTCTTCGGTAGGCGAGTTGCCATCGTTCTCTGGCCTTTCCAATGTTACATTGGCATCCCCGCCGAGATCAGCAGCGCGTCTCATTTCTCACCTTTGGGGTGGATCCCCTCAAAGTTCGGCTTCTCTCCAAACACCTTCATCGTTATCGTCAACGGAAACGCAGACGCGAGCACTGCAAGTCATTGCTCGGCTGCGACAACCCTTTGGTGCGCTGTTGCTCACACCTCACCTCAAGAATGTGGCCGCGTATAGGAGGGTCGCTGCGGATAGTTTGATCACAGTACAGGTAGAGGAGATCACGCCAATGATATTAAACAAGCTGGTAAAGAGTGTGCAGATACTGGACGTGCTGTAGAGATTGGTATACGATACTCGTTCCTCGCATTTCACTTTCCTTCCCATCGCTTTCCTGTGAATGTTACTTTGGTGGAACGCGCGTGTGCCGTGCGTTCGACTACAAATTCCTCGTCATTGCTATCGTTTCGTATATTTATTTCTTGTCTTGTTATTTCCTCGAATCCTAGTTACTAGCCTTGTGGGGGCGCTGATGTTTTGGTTATCTATCTCCCTTATCTTCCGTGGGTTAGAGTCTCGTATTTGTCACATTTACAGTAACCTCAGCACAACCGAGGTGACTAACACGAAAGGTTGTGCACCGGTGTCAGTCAGGTTGGTCTGCTTGCGCCGGTGGGGATGGGTATGCCAGGTGGTTCCCTGCTGGACCAGGTAATGAGGATAGATGGGAAAACGTGCGGTGTAATGCAAACTAGATTAAAAAAGCTGGACAGGGCACCATTGGGTAAAATAACACCGAATGTGATCCCACGTCAGTCCCATCGCCTGGCAGACACTGAGCAGAAATGGGTGACACCCCCCCAGCCTCGTGGGTGTACCCGCCTCGTCCAGGGCATCCTATGTACACCTTGGCACTCTGGCCATTTGCAAGAGGGACCGCGCTTGTCTCGAGTGAAACAGGTCGATAATCTCGAGTGCGTGGCCATTGGGACGGAGTGGCGGATCGGAGAGGAGCGACTTAAGAGCATACATACAAGAGCTTTGGAGTCTAAGGTCATCTGGAGTGGTGAAATATTCAATGATGAAAGATTGGAGCAGTTGGGGACCGGGTCCTTGACTCCCGCGAAGTGGAGGAGGGTTTTTCCCAGGAACAAATGTCCAGGCACCCTCAAAGCGACTTGCAGGCACGCCCACGGTCATGTGCAAAATTCCGGTATCCGACGGTATACGCCTGGGGTCAAGGCTGTGAATCCATTTCTTGGGCTTTCTGGAATTCTTGCCATCTGATGCTGACTTCTTGTCAACGCTCTTCATGCTTCGGCTCTGAACTCGATATTGCGTTGCACAGACATCGTTTGACGATCGTACCGTTCGTCGAAGGGGTGACCCGCCTCGAGATGAAATGTATCGTCCAACGGCCTCGCTCATATCGTGACTCATCTATTTCCCCAATTCCACACAATGCTGACACCGGGTCATCTCTTCTCAAAGACCGCCCTCAAGCTTCTTGAATTTCTCTGCACCATGGCTCGCAACGACGACGCTTCCCAGACGCAAGGCAGCAGGTTTCTCTGAGGCAGGCGCTGTCGCGAATTTCAGCACCTTACAGGCGCAACGCATAAACAATACTGCATCGAGAATACAGCCTGTGAGAGAGATCGAAGAGCACAGTTGGAGACAGTATTGGATCTCTCAATGGGACTTTTCTGAGTACTTCATGTGCTCTATGAAGTGCTAGTGACAGGCTCGATGGTGGCGTGCGGGCGTCCACGATGGTGTAGTGGGATGACGCACACACTCACCCTCATATGTTTCGACAAAGGATACGAAAATGCATGCGTACGTTTGACAATTATGATGTCTACGACACCACACCTACATTCAATTCATCAGACTCGAATCGAGCAGAGAATCGTCTTGCACGGGACGCCACTGGTGATATATGGTTGACCCCCCCCCCAGGAGAGCTTGTGCAGACACTGATCTGACTCGAGCAGAAGTGTGCCCAAGGTCATCGCGTCCGCTCTCGAACGCTGCGTCCAATGGGTAGTCATCATGACCCGACCACGGTGAAATTAGTATCTATCTATCTACGTGGGACTTATCCTGGCGTCGATGGCGACGGACCCGCGGTGCATTCGATATGAGTATTGAGCTATTTATGTAAGGATGGGACGTGTTCTCAACTTTTCGGTCTAGAATCATGTTGTGCGTGTCCGTCTCCAGTGCATCCATACCAATGGCGAACATCTCATGGCCTGTCATTTCCGACGGGTACAATATTGCCCAGCTGGCCCATAGTGATATGGTCGGGGATGGCAGGAAAAGGGTCCTGTTTCGCGTAGCAGTCGACAATTACAGCGCATGGAATCGGTGGATCGTTGTATCATCCCAAACACTTGGACTATCAAGGAACAACGATGAATGGAGCCCCACAACAGCTCGAAGGTACGGACAATATTGTTGTGGACAAGGATGTACACACACCTATGTATAAATCGACCCACTCTCTGTTGACTAATACTTCCCATTTCTGTTCGTCGAGACTCGAGAGTGCACCAACCTAGTCGTCATGCCGGGGAAGAAGGTATGGGTGGCTGAACTAGACGCCGTAGTCCTCCTGGACAGCAGCAACGTCGTAGATTGTCTCATGCTCGCATGTCGGGATGGGCGTGGACTCGTCGGTAAGGGAGTTGAAGAGGGTGGATCCGGGGCAAAGGGGCTGAACGGAGCGACGCTGCGCTGACCGATTACTGGGCCGAGGGAGAGGCTTTGGGCGGGAGGGAATCATGGCAGTTTCAAGTTGCAATGATTGGCCGGGGTGAATGGCTTTGCAGGTATGCGTGAGGGACTGACTGAAAATGCGCAATCGCATCTCTGCTGTAATAAACTGTTTACGTGACGGCATCTCAGCGATGTGACTCAAACCATTCCCATGATGTGCCAGTGGCAGCGCGTACAACATCAGGCAATGCTTCATCCAACAACTCTTCTTCCGCAGCAGACCTCTCCGGTACTGGACTGGGCATCCTGGCCAGTCGCGCCACCCACGTTACGACCATCAGAGTCTGATGGACAAGGGTACACGCGAAGGCACTTGAGCTGGAGCAATACTGAAAGCGTGCCGAGCTCTCCACGTCTGTACCTTCCAGCAACTCAAGTTAGGGCCCCCGGTCTAATCTAGCGGTGTCCGAGGAAGATTTGTTCATTTCTTCCAGTTCGGTTGACCGTCCCTCGTGTCAGGATTCGTCACTGTTTCCCACCTACCTGCATGCGTCTTCTACTTCCCTACTTTCGAAGGTGGATTCAGATCCCGGTACGGTTCCGGATGATGATGAGACGCGCCTCACAGGGAAGGCTCAGTTGAAGTTGGATGCCCGTAATCGTTGGTTATGGGGCATTTCTGTCGAGGAACGCTCAGCCGGCGTCACGTCGCGGCGTAGACGGCGTTGTCCTACAGCTTCGCCCCTCCAACGCACGGGTACAGCCGTCAAGATTGCTTTCCGTCATGCTTCCATGCGCGTCGCAAACGTTCGAGGACACAAACCCTCTGTCCGACTACGGGAGGGAAACGAGGACTCTGAATCCGACTCAACGTTAGATGGCATAGAAGAAACGATGCAATGTGACATTGGTCAGGGGGTCGCTTCTTTTCAAGCATCACCGCCGGGCGCTTGGCTTTTTAGGACCAACGAATCCTCTCCGTTTGCGGCTGTACAAGTTGTCAATCCATCCGTATGCATGTTTTACGCTGAATTTTCACTCACTAAGATTATATCCAGGTTCGCCGAACCAACGATACTCGCTTTGATTCTCGTCAATGCGGTTGTGTTGGTGGTGCAAGCTTCGCGAACCCTGTTGTTGCGTACATGAGTAAGTTGTCTGTAGATATGGGGCAGTGGATACACTGGTATGTCTGGACTTGCTTTTGGAGGGGCTATTAAGATCTCTCATCGACTATTTTTCTGCCTTTAGGACGGGGAATCGGGACAACTCGCTAGACGACCCGAACGGCATCCAATCCCCGACGACGCGATGTTCGGGAGGTAAATGACATATGCACGATCACCGCGTCCCCCCGTCTTACGCATCGCACCATTCCCACAGATGTGAGGATGTTACAAGTGGCACCAGAAGAGACCGACACCTAAAGCTCCTCTACGTGGTCATGTTTACTCGCATGTGGACTAATCTATAGACACGTGACATCAGTTTTCCTTGTACTTGATACATCGCAGGAGTGTGGTATGGGATGGGACCGGAGGCGTGTTGTCTTTGTGTGCACACGACGAGGCGATGACAGTTGGAAACCGAGAGGGGGGGAAATTGTCCTTTCTCTGGAGTATGATTCCACTTCAGGCATTCCTTTTTGTATCTCCTCTGCATGAAACCGAAACCAGCGCTAAATTGATGCTGGGAGGTCGTCTCGAGGAACGACTCGGATCAGTAAACGATTCGGGACGTACACGGGGATCCTCTTCCAGGCCAGTTTCGTCGCCACACAATGGAGAGGGTTGCGTGGCACATGCGGGGTAACTTGTCACCTAGTCCGATCGCGGGTGTAGGCAAGTACTGGCTAGTCTGGTGACCAGCCCCATCTACGGGGTCAACCCATCAATAGCATTGTGAAAAATTAGAGGCAGAGCGTATTATCATCGTCTTCTGCCAGCTGCAAACCCCCCAGGACTTGTCGACGGAGTAACCGCAAAGACGGGCTGGTCATCGGGCTATGAGTCAAACCACTCATGCAGTGGCGGGACCGTGAGCCTGAGTGATGCCAGTCTGCTGGTGCGAACCGGCTGAAGCGTGGTCAATAAAATACAGGAAGGAATATATCACTGTACTGCGCAGACAAAGCGCGGGAATGATATCAAGTGGATGCTTCAAAGCGTAGTAGCACGCACATATGTAGTCGCAAGTTACTCAGCGGGCTGACCAGACCGCCATTAGTATGCAACATGTTAGGTAACAACCGCCATAAATAGCATCCCGTGGCGTTTTTTTGATTCAGACTCTACCACAGTACGTGGCCGCAGAGCAAGTCGCAGTGTGGCATTATCAAGGTTCAAAAGACCCATCACAGAGCGTTCTGGTTCAGTGCCGATCGGTAAGAAGTGAACAAGAATAGAATCAGTGGATTGCAGTGGTGAAAGTAGGGAGTGCCGGACGAGTATCGGATGAGTGTTGCATTTGAGCGGGAGATAGTACTGTATGTGCGCCAGGTCATCATATTGAATGAGTCACAGCAAAATTATGTAAGTTCCTTCCAAGTTCCGATCTCACGCATTGTTCCGATTCATGGACGCGTACACCCTCGGCAGGAGCTGCTATTTGTATATTTGCCCCTTCCGGCGACCCGGTCGTCGACTCAGCGGGTAGGCAATTCCTGCCACTAAGTAAGGTGCATCATTCAAATGTTCATGATTGATCTTCCCAGAGAGGGCAACAACATTTCCAAACAGGGTAACGATCTTCGGGGTTATCCTGATTACCATCCTCTGTATGACAGACTCGGACATGTTGACGTAGGCAACCGGCCGATCGGGAGGTTTCCTCATAGAATTCAATTTGATCACCCAGGAGCCAGCCCTGAGGCCTGAGGAACCGGATTCCGCAAGGCATATAAAGGTGCGTTCTGGACAGTGAAAACCGATGCCAA
>JBBPRB010000964.1:0-11522 GCA_038092815.1 Hortiboletus rubellus | reverse complement strand
GCGGTGGGCTCGTACGAGAGTACTCATTATTGACGAAGGTGATTGCCTCCAGGCTTGAGGCAGTTCTACCGTGTAACAGAGCCCAGTTTCCATGGTAGACGGTGATTTGTTTGACAAGCTGGCGAAGATCGCTGGCACCCTCCGCAAGTCGAAGGATCCATTTGGGGGAATCCAAGTATGCTCCTTCTTCCTCCCTTGGCTTCACCCTTATGGAAAATGGATAGGTCGTTGTGACTGGTGATTTTTTCCAGCTTCCCCCTGTCACTAAAGGGACGGCAATAGTCAAGTTCGCTTTCGAAGCTGAGACATGGAACCAAACAATCGAACGTACATTTAATCTCACAAAGGTTTTTCGGCAGAAAGATCAAGGTCAGCAGTTGTCGACAAGAAATCCACCGTCATACCCAAAGAACTTATGCAGAATTTGTTGATATGCTTAACGAGATGAGGTTCGGGTGCTTGACGCCACGTTCAATCTCGAAGTTCAAGTCGCTCTCTCGCGAAATCGAATACTCTGATGGCCTTGGACCAACAGAGCTGTGAGTACAGGTTGTTCGCTGCGTGATTTCGCTCGTCACATCCCGTAGATTTCCGCGAAGAGAGGACGTCGACAGATCGAACCAAGGTCGAATGTCGAACCTTAATACGGAAGGGAGGGATTTCCTAGCCACTGATGGTGGAACAATTGCCGATCCTGCCCAAAGAGAGAAGATGCTCTCAAACTTCATGGCCCCGAAGAAGCTTACTCTGCGTGTTGGTGCACAGGTGATGCTGATCAAGAACATGGACGAATCGCTCGTAAATGGAAGTATGGGCAAAGTGTTACGATTTGTGAATCCCTCGTTGTATCAAACAGATTATGACGATGTCGATGAAAATGGGCGCCCCAAGTCGGAGAAAAAAAAGCCCTCGACAAATGACATGTTAGTCCCGCTTGTAGAGTTCATATTGCCGAACAAGATGAAGCGAGAGGTTCTGGTTTCACCTGAAAACTGGAAAGTCGAGCTTCCAACTGGCGAGATACAAATCTCAAGGACACAGGTGGGAGGATAATGTCTTTCGATGCTTGCTGGACGTGTTTTCTCATCGCCTGAAAGCTGCCCTTGATCCTTGCATGGGCTATGAGTATCCACAAGTCTCAGGGGCAAACGTTAGAACGGGTCAAAGTTGACCTGGGTAGGGTGTTCGAGAAAGGTGGGTTCACCATCAAGTGCTCCCACCCTCATATCTATCAATTATCAGGTCAAGCGTATGTAGCTCTATCCCGCGCAACTTCCTTGGATGGACTTCAAGTCCTCAACTTCGATGCAAAGAAGGTATCCCAATATATGCACTCTTGTCCCCCCCTCCCCACTCACATGCTCCGCTAGGTACAAGCTCATCCCAAGGTTATCGAGTGGAGTAGAACATTGCAAACTGTTTTGGATCAGCTTTGATGCATTTGTACGCCATTCAAAAGGCATCCAGTTAGCCTGCTGTGAATGTTACACTCTGACACATTATATAGTACGATAGCTGTTGCCTAATGGTTTCTCTCAACCAGTCAAACTTGTAAATTAATGTGACGGCAAGTCACTGACACTACTGTTACTTTCTGGCAGGTGCCGATGATCTCTCGGAGGGACCTCTTCGATCTCGCTCGAGAATTTTGATTATCAAGCTCAGCAGACAGACTGCACTGCGCGGTTTCTTTACAACGCTTGCGCCAGATCATCACAGGTGGTCAGTCGAGAAACAAACACGTGCCCTGGAGGAGACAGCTCGACCACATTGCGTTCACCACCGTATCTGTCGTTGATTAAGAGAGCGGAATCACGTGCAAGGCTACGCTTTGCGATGCTCCCGTTCGCTGGAAACTGGAAACACGCGAAGTATCTGTTGAAGACGACTGCAATTTCGGATAGCTTGAATGTTGGTATTGATGAACAAGTGGATGAGTCGCGGGGGTTGTTTGCGGGGTAATGCAGGATGGAATTAACGGGCCTGAGTATGCGGGCCTCGAGTCTCCTTGATGCTACTAGTAGTGCCTCGGACGGCCGGGCCAGCCAGGTAGAAAAATCATTGTACACGAAGCCACGTAAGCGCAAGGAGACAATGTTCGGTTCTTGTACTTTTTTTCTCGTGGCTTACTACTAAAAGAAAGCCCAGATACCTGCGGCGATTTCGTACCGAGAACCTAGTGGTATTTACCAGATTTTTTTTTTTTGGCCTTATGAAAGGAGACACTGAGTAAGGTACACTTTTTCATCTGTGCTGTTCCTACTCTTCACGCAAGGGTTAGAGAATACTTGGCATGAAGGGGAATGGCAGGCCCGCCAGCCTCCACGAAGATTTCGCCATCCACACTGCCTCGTCTCCAATTCACACGGCTGAGTTCGGCGTGGTTGAGTAACCACTCTGGATCCACATGCGCAGTTGCAGCCAAAGAGCGTATACTAAGCATAGCTCGACACGTGGATACGACGATCGCGGCCACGACGGGACTGAAAGGGATGTGTCAAGGCACCCAAAAATTGTGACGTAGAGTGCAAACTGTACCCTGTCAATCCTGCTACCATGCGGACCTTGGGTAGCACGTCTCGCTTCAGTTGTCACAGGAATGCAGGGGGCTGACAGCTCACGGAGAATTGCGATGGTTCTACCATCGTCAAGCCCACGACCCCGAATACAAGAGACGCTGATGCTAGCGTTAGGATGCACATCACTCGAGAGCTAGAGAATGGTGTTCACCCAACGCAAACACATACATAAACATGCCCCTGCACGAGACCGGCACAACGAGTTAGGACATGATACATGAATTGCCAGGGACGCACTCTTTTACAAAGCCCCACAAAAGTGAATCGGTTTGCATTCTGACAGAACTTGTGAAGAAGCGATAGACCTTGAGCGCAAAAAGGACGCTATGAATCACCAGCGGGGGCACGTAGAGCCATGCAAGTGCGCCCGATGAGGAAAGTTCCGGATGAAGAGTTTCGAATTGCATTGTATTATACTGGAATACCGCCAACAAAATACTCGCAACAGTAGTTGCAATCAGAAGGACGACAGCAAAGGTTTTGATCACCAGATTGCGAGAGAAAAGGTACCAAATGCGAAGGGTAATGACCGCTAATGATCATGTTAGCTTTTACCGTTTGTTGCCAGAAAGAGGATATATTTACATTGACAGAGTGTGGAAATGGGAAGGGTGAAAACGAATAGCTTGACTGGCAACACTATATCGACCCACAATGTACTGGATCGCGACGCTACATTCAGCACGCACGATATTTGTTGAAGCAACGGCTTACGACTGACGAGGTCGTGTCCTAGTGGTAAACATCGGGTAACAAATTCGAGGCTAGAACGACTCACTTGAATAGGTAAAAGATCGGCTTCACGACGAATGTTAACGACAGGGTATAAATGGTAGTGGCATTGGTAGCTAACCGAGGATTGACAGCCTGAACAAATCAATCATCAGGTGAGTACACATGACATACGTTGTAGCACGCTCACGATGCAAATCCGAGGCTCATATATCTGATCTGATGCGTGGTTCAGTAGAAACAAGTGAGATACGGACTAGACCCTTACAGCAAGATAGAGAATCCTGGAGAGCGACCACGGAGCAGCCCAGAGATACTCGACCTTTGTAAAACAGAGCTCGAGCGTGTAGGGTGACATTTCTTTCCGCAAGGCGCACCTCTTCGCCGATACAAAGAACGTAATCGTACAATAGGAGTGAGGCGACGGCGCAATTAACCTCGAATGACTCGATCAGTGCGGAGGCAAGTGTGATCATTGACAGAGTGTCAGTGGTAGCCATCGAGGAGACAGATACATTGAAAAGACGCCAGAGGGTGGCGAACACCATTTATGCAGTAAGCCATCCAGTGCATTATCCAGTGCACACTACAACTAGCTTGATTTGATGGGTGATGGATGGTGATAATCAGTTTCGACTGGACGGATGGGTCAAGTGCGGAGAGGGTCCACCCCGTACCTCTGCTCCCTTTCGATGCGAGCACTGCGCTCGATGCCTATGTCGTTAGCTCGGGGATGCATGGCTTCGGCGGCGGAGAGTGAAACACTGATTGGTGTGGCAGTGCGAGTGCCTGGATACTTGGTTCAGGATGCGTCACTTGCATGTGAATCCGAGTCACTGCAATCATGCTGAGGCTCGCCGCCCGAGTCGCTCAGCGACGCTGCATGTCTCACCAACCTCGCCCACCAAACTGGAAGGCACTCGCCCCGCCCCTCCCAAACTTTGCCCGCCAGCCGGCCACCCTCCCGTCGCTCCCTGTCCCCCCGCTTCCTGCTACTCTCCAGAGACTCAGAGACTCCTTGCGCCCTCTCGCCCGTTCCACTCAAGAGTTCGCCTCCGTGTGCCACAAGATTGACGACTTTGCGCGCCACGACGGCCCCGGTCCCGTCCTTCAGCAGTTACTCCTCCAGCGCAAGAACGAGAGAGAACATTGGTTGGAAGAATGGTGGGACGACTCGGCCTATCTCGCTTACAGAGACTCTGTCAGCTCCTGCTTTTCTGCTTCATTTAGTCTCTCTTACTTCCATCCTCCAGGTTGTTGTCAATGTGTCATATTACTGTAAGCACGTCCTCTCCCTCTTTAGTCCTCCTCCTCATTCCTTCCCGTCTACAGATGGTTTCAACCCTCAGCCTGCACATCTTCCCCAGACACCTGCCGCTCGTGCTGCCGGCATCACTCGCGGTGCCATGTTGTTCAGGCAAAACCTTCGTTCAGGTCAATTAGCCCCTGACGGGATCAAGGATGCTCAACTATGCATGGACACTTATCGGTCTGTCTCACCTAACGCTTTTCTCGCCTCCTCTCTTATCTTTTGACAAGTTGGATGTTCGACTGTTGCCGTGTCCCCGGCACACAGAGCGTCGACTGGAGCGTTTCTTACGCCGGTAGCCCAAATCCACACAACGATCTCGGGCATATCATCGTCGTGCGCAAGAACCGCTTTTGGAAGATAAAGACCGAAATTGAAGGCAAGGTGCTTGGCATGAGTAATTTAATTAGGTGCGGTTTGTTTTTCAGAGATAGTCATGTCGAGGACCGGTTCTCCAAAATGAATGCACTGCAACGTCACCTCTTGCAAAGTTTGATTATCCTCATTTCTCCGCTGACAATACTCGTTTCTGTACCACAGCCAATTCCAATATATATATGACCACAGCACAGACGAATACCCTGCAATTGGTGCATTAACCGCTAACAATAGGGACGTATGGGCAAAGGTGTGTGCTCCACTTTCTTTTTCCATGTCGTAGCGCTAGCAACCATCCATCATATTTTCGTGATCTCTGGAATCTAATGTGAATCTAGGATTTCGCACATTTATCCTCTATTCCAAGGAATGCAACCCTCATCCGCGAGATCCATTCGTCAGCTTTTGTGGTGTCTCTAGATGACTCGACACCACCTCCAGAGAGTGATGTAGACGTTTCGCGGGCCCTATGGCATGGAACACTCGCAGTGAGTATCGTCGGTGTCATCCCTCCGCCTAAACGGCTATTCATAAATCACCCTGCTACGCGTAGTCGCCTACAAATCCAGCCGGTGTCTCACGAGCACTTTCCTCTCGCTATGTCGATAAACCCCTCCAATTCGTGGTGTTTGATAACAGTGTCGCAGGATTGATGGGAGAACACAGTGTCATGGATGGGACGCCTACTGTCCGCTTATGTGACGAGCTACTGGGATTCCTAGCAAATCCCAAGTCGGATTTCCAGTTATCTCCCTCAGCCCCCATCATTGCAGCCCCGCAACCTCTGGACTTCGATCTGGCCTCCATCCCTGAAATCCATGCAGCGATATCAAAATCCCAAAGGTTTTTGCATGATCTTGCATCCTCGCAGTCTCTTTCTTTACTCAGGACGCGTTACGGCAAAGCTGCGATCAAGTCATTCGGCGTGGGTCCCGATGGATGGGCCCAGATGGTTGTGCAGGTTGCATATGCACGGCTCGCGGAGCGATTTGGCGGCGAAAACGGGCGAGTCACACCGTGGCCTGCAGGCACATACGAGGCTGCTACGACTAGGAAGTTCTACAAGGGACGCACGGAAACCATTAGAGTGGTAAGTGATGAATGTGTCGCGTTCGTGCGGGCAATGTTGGGACAGTCGGGTGGGTTGCCATAAATTCACTGGGTCCGCGACCCGCCTAACTGTGTTTGATCGACGTAGCAACGAGAAACGAGAAAGTGCGATTGTTGAAAGACGCGGTTAAGAAACACACGCAACTTGCCTCGGAAGCCATCGTAGGCGAGGGTGTTGACAGACACATGTTAGGTTCATTGCTCCCTCCTCCCTTGGTGCCAGAATTAATTTTGTCTCGCTTACAAGGTCTTCGCCTCTCTAAACCAGCCTCATTGCCTGCACCAGCACTGTTCGCAGACCCACTTTACACCCGCTCCTCACATTGGACGCTATCTACCAGTGCCATTTTCAGTAGCCACTTCAGAGCGTATGGATGGGGCGAGGTTGTCCCCGATGGGTTCGGAGTCGCTTATATGACCGGATTCGATGGTGCGCCCACCTCTTCGTCCCATTTTCGATGAGAGAAAGGGCGCTCACTCGAGGGTGTGCTTGACCATAGATTACCTTCAATTCACAATCACATCTCGCGTCGAGATGCCCAACGCAGAATTTGCAAAGGAGATCGGGAAAGCGGCTGAGGAGTTCTACGAACTATTCGCTGGTTTCGGCCCTACGTCCGACCCGAGCGCCAGCCGCAGCAAGAGACCAAACTTCAACGCGAAACTTTAATAGCGTCATAATCCAGAACCGCAAGGCTGTCTCTGGCACCCCGACCGAGGGATATCAAAGTCTACAAGGACTGCTCGCGTGGGCCAAAATAAATCGCAAGACCGATGATAGCTCAAGGTTAAATAACTTCCAAGTAATGAAAGACCGGTTTATACGCGACAATTTGAGTGGACGGCAATGTTTGAAAAGTCCATCGTAGTGAATTCACTCACAGGACCTCCAGGACGTTGAACAGTAAGAACACATAAACTGTAATAAAGCGTAACCGTACTTTGATACAAGACCTAACGGCTAACGTTAAGCTGTATAGTTAAATTGAGATGGACACGTTGAAAAAAGGGAGGAACAACAATGAACACACGGCAAATGAGACTTTCCCCAAACACATAATTACTCGTCATCTCCATCCTCTTCGACGACTGCTTTGGATTTCTTTGCTCGGGAAGATGGGGCCCTCGGTTTCTTGGCCGTAGCAGCCTGCTTCGTTGATGCCGGACGCTACGACCATTAGTCATAAAGAGACGAGATATTTACAATGTGCAAACCTTTCTCTTTTTGCTGGCAGGCCCGTCCACATCGTCATTCTCTTCGTCTTCCACCTCAGCCAGTTCCTCTGCGAAATCCTCGCCCGAGGCTTCGGACTCGTCCTAATAGGTGAGAAGTAAACTTAGGATGATGTACCTCTACATGACTCCGCTCTGACCTTCGCAATTTTTTTCTTTGCAGGACCTTTCTTGGCAGCGGGTTGCCGTCGGGTCGCCCCTTTTCGTTTCTCCGCGTCCTCGTCCCCCTCGCGTTTCTAGAACATATATGAAGACAACACTCAGAGATGAGCTGTGGCGCGGACCTTCGCGCGGGGCTTCCTGGCAGGGGCAGTCTTGGGCTTTTCCTCGGCCTCCTCAGTTTCGGCATCGTCTTCGACCTCCTCATCAACCTTCTTTGATTTGGTTGCGCGTTTCTTCTTTGGCTTTTCTTCTTCGTCCCCCTCACCTTCGTCCTTTTTCTTGGCAGGGGCACGCTTCTTCTTGGGCTTCTCGTCGTCCTCGGCGTCGGCTGGCTTTCGTGCGGTCTCCGGGATGTCCTCGTCAGCAACTCGTCCTTCCTCCCATGCATGCCGTACGCGCTCTTGGTCTTCCTCGTTGAGATCTTCGAACCCGTCAAGGTCCTCAGGACTGGCAAACTTGGCCTTCATATTAGTTATGATCCTTGGAGTAGTGCATCCCCAGTGACGCCACGCACTACAGAACGACAAACGATCTGGGTCAGAACGAGTTATAGGGGAGAGAGACAGGGGCATACAAATTGGTGTTACCCTTGATGTCGACGACGGAGCCCATCCGAAGGGCACCTTTGGGTATGGGGGTTCCTAAAAACGTCATGTACCTTGACTTCATATCTCCATTGGACGCCTTCTTACCTGAACAAGGCTTAGCGCCTTGGTAAGGAGGAAAATCAGCGTCCGGCGTGATTGTGGTGGCTTGGGCAAGTTGGACACACCTTTGCACTTTGAACGAGCAGAGGTCGCGTATTCGAGGCGATAACCACCCTTTTTGGTCGCTCCCTCGTTGTCAGACATCAGTTAGAGATGCGGTTGGGTTTGGGATGTAGGTGTGGATGAAAGGAGAACAGATGGGGGTGGTTCATCTCGACGCGATGGTTTTGTTGGACCACCCAGTACCTTCAAAGTCCGACCTCCGTTGGCTGGCAGCGCACGGACCTCTTTTTATTGTGCTCGCTCATGTGTTGGTCGAATTTTTTACGGGTTTCTGGAGATCACGGTCGGAAGTAAATCATGACCTACGGACTAGGTTTATTTGTCCAAACAATCGCTGAGCGTCGCAGTCGCGTATCGCAGTCAGCACGACCTGGGGCTCACTCCACCACAGCAACAACGCCAATTGATCCCACTTACGCTTCTCCCCAACTCAGCGTCGGGCCAGGTGGTGTCGCTCCTTCTACTATCTATAAGGACGGCATACCCCTCTTTCGCGGTCTATTCAGTCTTCTCCGCATCTTTCCTTCCTGGAAGCTCTTCAGGAAGCTACAGCGTCGGATGAGTACTCCCCATCGCAATGGAAATTTAACCATTCAGCTCCAGATCAGATCCTTGGACGACTATCTGACATATTTGACTTTGGCAAGTCCGGCATGTTGTCATTCTAGCCCTGGAAGTCACGAGGTGCTCTTGTTCGTCTTTGCGTGCTTAACTTCATCTACTTTTTGCATAATACTACATTCCCCTTGGTAGACACACCCCATGCACCAAATACCAGTTTCAATCATTGCTTATGGGTATGGAATAAAGTGGAATAAAATAACATTAATGATTTGTACAAGAGAACTGAAGGCACAACATATGTGAATCAGGTCAATTTTGGCAGCATAACACAATACTTTTCCTTTAGAAAAACTCCATCATAATCCATAGGAACAGGCAAGTCAAACCCTTCTTGTGGTCATGTTACAGCCACACAATGAGCACTCACAACTCCAACCTCTTGAAGCTGCTGAAGATCCTTGGCCTTCACACTGTGAGTAGAGCTTACAGTGGCTTGCAATAAAAGGCATCAAATGTTAAGAGGTGGGGAGGTAGTAACCAGTTTCAGTGACCTCCTTGGTAGTGGCATTGGATGGGAAGGGAGAGAAAGTGCCATAGTCAATACCATCATCAGGACATTTGTCACATATGTATCTTGACAATTGGCTTGGTGGGATCACCAACAATAAGATATTAATCCACACATGGTTTTGAAGGCATTATTCTTCCATTGCTGGTTCACCTTGCCCTTGTTTGGCAATCCCTCCATTTGATGGATTGGCCATATACCACCTTGTGTAAAAACACCATGGACCATGACAGACTACAGAATCCCAAAGCTGGCCAGCAAGAGCCTTTGTAGGGGATTTGTGGTTGTATGCCTCAAAGAGCACCTGAGCTGCATTGGACACATTGCATTCAAGAGCAGCAACCAGCTTATTAGAGATATGTTGGGAAGCAAATTTGATGATGAAAGAAGAGCGAGTTTCCCCAGGTTGGATAATGAAAAGATAATGAGGTAATTCAGCATTCCTCTCAAAGTTGTTCACCATCTTAGTGACATCATCCACAGAAAGAGAGTCAATATGTCTCTGGAGCTGGGATTCGAAGTCCTGAATGCGGTGCGCAAAACTATAAGCAGTGTGGGGAGATGGACCGTAGCGCTCAAAAAATGTTTTGAGCTGGGCCACAGATGGTGGAGATATATCCTGCAGCATCCGGCTATGGGGGGGCTGTTAATGAAGCAGGCAAGCCAGGTATGCAAGAACTAACGCTGCAAGGACCTCCTCGAGAGACCACATTTTCATGACATACCAGGACACGCCAACCTCTTTGAGTGCCCAATGCAGACGATCCGGCCTCGGAGATGCCGCCTGCACAATAAAACAGCCAAGGCTCCGTACCCATTCTGGAACGCCAATCAGATCTGTGTTTGAGTCAACGAGGGCCCAAACGGATGGCGGTAGCTCGGATCTATCGATTCGACCCTCGCATCTGAAGACACCGTCAGAGGCGAACAAATCTACGCGTCTGTTGTCCAGAACAAAAAGGGTGGGGAGCCCCGCGAGGTTGCGCAAGTGTAGGATGAACTCTAACAACAGAGATTTGCCTGAGTAGAGTTCGTGAGATGCACGATGTACAGTAACCAGTATGACTGTGCTCACCGATCCCAGGCATACCGGTGACAATAATCCCGGGTTTTTCCCCCTCGAGCGGGAAATTTGGGGCGAGAAAAGGGTTAGTGATGGCGACTGGGAATCGAGTCTGCGCCATGCTAGACTCTGCCGCGCCAACAGAAAGTTCCATGGCATCCACCTCGTCATCGTTCCCCTTCGAGTCGCCAGCAAAGTCCTCCCCTTTGTAAAACGCGAGAATATGTTCCACCGCTAGGACAAATTCATTGCGAATGAGGACGCCAGAGAGACGAGTCGATCCACTGCAATATGGTGGGCTCTTCATGATACAGCACTTGCTAGGAACTTCTACACCTCCCAACTGCGGTCGCTCGACCGGCGTGGTCACAAAAACCGTCGCGTGGCCATCTGATTTCCTGTCCCATATTTCGGTATGAAAGTCGACCATGTCCTCTATGGAAAAGGAATCGTTTTGACGAAGTAAGTCAGCAATTACATTATACACTCACTCCGACCCATTCTCCTGCGCTTCGTTTTTTCCAAATCACTCGACAGGGAACGGGGTCGCTTCTCGCCGTGAAAGACGTCTGACGAGAGAAAAGGGTGAATAGCGTGGAGACGATGGAAGAACATCAGCAAGGCAAAAGTAGGGATGTGAACGGCCAGCCACTTACACTCAGTCACTTGGACGATAATACAAATATCTTGGAGAACAGGTACATCCAGGAAAGCATCGGATACCAGTATACCCATGCTGAAACTCGAGCCCACAGGTAGAGAGTCAAAGGACTTGCCGAGTTCGTAACGGGTAGTGCTTGCAAGAGGCCGGTAAAATGCTATACGATTTTCGGGGGTCGAGTGGAGACTTTCATGTTTCGTCTTGATCAGTGTTCGAAGTTGACTGAGCATTTTATTCCCTGATATTCGGATGTGGGAATTAACCAGGCCAGTCATACCTCGAATGTAATAGAGGATCAACGGATAATCTGAAAATCAGGGTGAACCGCCGGAGCAACCTTGTATCGCAACCGTGACGACGTACCAACTATCAGATGGATGCGATCTTCGTGTG
>JBBPRB010000963.1:0-11526 GCA_038092815.1 Hortiboletus rubellus | reverse complement strand
ATGACATCCCCACCCCCCGCAATGACAGCCCCCTCTCCTCATAACAAGCGTTTGTTTTCTGACATGGTGCCACCGACCTTGAATGTAATGCCATCAATGTCCAATTCTCCTGCTATGTTGTTCGCATCGTCATCGACATCACTCCTACAAACTTCCTCTGCCTCGCATCCAAGCAAGCGAAGCCGACTTTCTGCCAATGCCGCAGTACCAAAGACGGAGAAAATCACTCCTGCTGTTGCATTGGTAAACATGCAAGGCTCGCTGAATCATTTGACAGATCTTCTTAAGATCAAGCTTTCTGATGAGTCAGTGGATAACTCAAAGCCTGGTGGGCCTGACAGAAGCATCGCAGAGGCACTTGATCTCCTCTTCAATGCAGACAGAGATCTGCCGATCGAGGAGAGGAGTTTCTTGATGATGAAGATTGGAAAGGACAGTATCATTGCCACGATCTATGCAGGAACGTCTGACCATGAGCTGCGATGTAAATATGTCCATGACCTCTATGCACGAAGTATAGTTTCTGACGCTGTAGATACCGATTTCAATATGTTGTAGTACGTTGCTGGTAATTGTATACGCTTTGTACTCTGTGGTTCATGTGCAATAATTTAACTGTACTACTACAAAGTTTGCTAGTTGGAATCGTTATATTCGTCTTCAGTTTCTCCTAGATCCTCACCCGAGAGATCAAAGTCGTCGTCATCCTCTACATCAGCCAAGAATGCTTGATAGTCAATCCACATTGCCAGTGCAATGTTGTCATGCATTGTCCTTGCTCCAGCGGTTTCGACAGCATCGTTTGTGATGTTTGGAGGTGCATATGGACGGAAATCGTCCTGACCATCCATCAGCAGAGGGATGTTGGGTAGATTGCTGGGGTCATGATGACGAATGAAGTTGTGAACTGCGCATAACGCAGAAGGGATGTATGCCTGGACTACAAGATTGTACTCTGGTGACAAAAGTAGAATACGAAACCGGCATTTCAGCACACCGAAGATTCTTTCAATTACATTCCTTGCCATGGCGTGACGAAGATTAAATAATTCCTCTTTGTTTGTGGGCCTGCCGTTGTTGAATAGGTTCAGTTACACGATTAAAAAGAGTTGCTGCGGCACCAGTCTTACCTAGTATTTGCACGGCCCCATTCAGCAAGATGGTAGCGGACACTGCAGTATGGAATGAGTAGTCAGGATTGCATTGGAAATCCAGTATCGGCAAGGAGGTACCTTCCTTCGGGAATATGTAGATTGGTGGTGATTGCATCCTGGTAGACACGAGCATCCATCGTTGACCCTTCCCAACCGGTGAGCACATAGGTAAAGTTAAGATCAAAATCGCATGCGAAAAGGCAATTCTGTGTGACGAGTCCTTTGCGATTTCGATAGTTTGGACGCTCAATTGATGGTGGTGATGTGTGGATGTGGCTACCATCAATGGCGCCAACTGCGTATCGAAAGTAAGGCCAGAATTTCGTGTTGGAATGGATTTTCTGGGATATTGTGTCACTGCCAGCATTGTTGACGTATGTTGTGTAGAATGGGGGACTTGAAAAAATCACAAGCATCGCTTGAAAGTACCTAGAAATGTGCTCAGATAATGGTCCAGAAGGATCATCATTTGATCATAGCATACCGAGAAATTGTACTACTGGATCTCTGAAAACGTTCACCAATATGCCTGATTGTCAAGCCCGTCACACACATGTAGAGAAAGATCGCCAGCTGTTCCTCAAGGGAAACAAACTTTGAATTGGTGTGTTCAAGCACACGAAGTTCTGTGATGAGCTGTAAAAATACTTCTGTGCGCATGCCAAGCTTGCAGTGGATGCGATCAGGGTGCCCTGTGATGAGCTCGACAACCCATCCTTGTCTGGTAAGAATAGAGGTGTGGTATGGCACAGGTTCCTTCCGTATAGTCGATTGCATCACTTCTGTAACAGCATTCATGATGATAGCAAGGATAAGCATTGTATATTGAATGAGAGTGTGGCGTCGTGGATCCATGATGGTTCAGAGTGTCCACGAGGATGGCTAGTTAGATTTCACAATCACAGTCGCAATCAACTGGTTCAATCGCCGCTTCTACTCGCCGCATTGCCGCTTTCAACAAAACATGACCAAACCTCAAACTTTGCCGATCCCACAGTTCCCATACGGGCTCTTATGAAGTGGGTATTTTGGATATATCAGTACTTGGTATAGCCTCCATTTGCCTTAAACACTGCCTGAACTCTTCTAGGCATGCTTTCAATCAATTTCTGACACTCCTCAACAGGTATCCTCTCCCACTCCACCTGAATCCTATTCCACAACTCCAGAATTCCATTAGGAGGGTGTTCATGCTCTGCAAGCCTCCTTTTGAGATAGCCCCAGAGATGTTCAATGGGATTTAGATCAGGAGACTGTGCAGGCCACATCATAGTCTCAAATTCCTGCTCCTCCAGCCACTCCTTCACCTTCCTGCAAGTATGCTTGAGGTCATTGTCCTGCTGAAAGATGATGTTAGGAGGATCAAGACCATAATGCTGCAGGGTATTCAGCAGCTCATTCTTCAAAATCTGAAGGTACAGGTCCCCATCCATCCTACCATCAATTTTGGCAGCATAGCCAACTCCCTGCCAAGTCATATACCCCCATACCATCACAGAACCTCCTCCAAACTTGACAGTCCCCTCCACTAATCTGTCAGTAAGCTTTTCACCTGGCTTTTTCCACACCCATTTGTGGCCATCTGACCCTAGGTGATTGATTTTGGTCTCATCAGACCATACTACCCTCTTCCACTCCTTCACAGTCCAGTCCTTGTGAGCAGAGGCAAATCTCACCATGGTTATCCCAGCCATGGACTACATAGACGAGACCTTCATGAGTGGAGTGCTAGATAGCAAATCACTCAGCCCAGCCATCCGTGCTGCCCTCAAACTCACCAAAATGACACTGAATCGCTACTACTCGCTCACCGACTCGTCTGACGTGTATCAAATTGCCATCGGTATGTACTCATGCCCTAACACTCAAGCGCTTGACAACGTTGCACAGTTCTACACCCCCGACACAAACTCCAGTACTTCAAGACTGCTGAATGGCCCACGGATTGGATTGCAACGGCAAGACAGCTTGTAGTAGACGTCTATGAGAACTTGTACCACTCCTATTCCACGCCAACCCCTACCGATGATGCAACAGCTACAACCCTCGAGAGGCAGGTGTCGAGCAATGTGTTCGACAACCTCCCATGCCTGGCCAAGCCAAAGCCAAAGCTCACGCACGATGAACTCGATGCCTACCTTGCCGCTAACATTGAAGACGTCACAAATGCATTGGAATGGTAGATCAAGAATCGTGCTAAATTCCCACGTCTCTCTCGCATGGCTATTGATTATCTGAGCATCCCAGGTAAGTCGTCTACTCATTTTGCACTCTGGTATTGACACATGTATGTAGCTACGTCAGTTGATATGGAGCATCTTTTTAGTCGTGGCCGCATCGTCCTCTCGCATGTCTGTAATCACATATCAAGTCAAAGTGTGTGTGTGCTGCTCTGCCTCGGATCGTGGAGTTTGATGGGCCTTGTCAAGGATGTGGATGTCAAGAAGGTAGTAGTTATGGATGATGTCAACGGAGATGTAGATGTAGTGCTTCCTGATGGATGGGATGCCATTGTCGAGTAGTACATATATACATAATGCATGGCTACTGTATATATGATGTGGAACCCATGGGTCAACCCACGAAAACAGGTACCCACGGGTCATGGGTATGGGTACAGGTTGAGAATTTGATACCCATGGGTTACCCATGTCTTTCCCTACTAGGTGCAGAGGCAACAGTAAAAGGGTAAACCCAGTGAAAAAAAGTACCCATTTATTGTAGCACACTTGCAAACTAGTTGCTAGAAGTTATTCACTCTCATGGTATGAAGTAAAGAACTTAGATTGTGGGCTCTGAAGGAGCTGGATTTATATATAGTACAGGATTGTTTGTACATGTTGTGGAAAGATCCATAAAGAATGAAGGGCTGAGTAATGTGCAGCAGTGTGCAGCAATAAGTAGCCAATAGCAAAAGGTGCACAAAGGTATGGTGTAATATGCCAAGAGAATGGTACATATAATATGGCACCATAATGATATAATATGATATCATCAGAAGATAAGAATAAGTATGATGTCACTAGTTTAGAACAATGATGCCATGGGTCTAGAATGAATTAGTAATCATAAAGAGTAACCCAGATAGAATAGAATTGGACAATATAATCTAAATATTTCAATACTCCACCTCATTGACCTGCACGAAACTAGTTTCATACATGCACATAATAAAGCAGCAATTCAAGAAGTGGAATTTCCATAGCTTCCTGTCAACAATACCCTTTGATACCATAGGGAATGATAGCCCCTGTCATGACCTACATACCCCTATTTTTCCAGATTTTTCCACCTACTGGTTATTGAGATATTCATTAATCTCTCTAGTCATACCCTTATACTCACAAATATGTACATAGCATACTATTTCTTTCATTTTTCTTTATTTATCTAATTACTTAGCTAAGTGCCAGTGAGATGAAGTGATCATGTGACCACAAGCTATCATGTGACCTTATCCCCATTAGTCTGTACAGCCCTGCACAACATAGCCAGCCTCTGTGGCAAAGCATTCCAAATTTGGACTTCTTTGCTCAAAGTGCTTTCCCTGAGTGAAGTAAATAGGATACTACTAGGCTATTAGAACTTGTACTTGAAGTAAAAAACAAGTACCTAAGACTATCCTTTTGAGAGAAACTCCCTTTTTGAAGAGCAAAAGGCATCTGGTCCCTATTAGTAAGCAACCTAAGCATCCTGTAGTACCAAATAAGGACTACACTTCACCTTTCTAAGCCAAACTTGCCTACCTCTTAGATAAAACAATAAGATTGAGTTATAATAACCTTTCTGAGTCTACTAAGTGTGCCGCCAAGTTAACTACCAACCAATAACTGAGTATCTTGCCATCATTAGGATGACCTACTTATAAGACTCCTACATCTATCTCACCTAGACTATCACCACTTTTGGACACAACATTCCCAGAGGTTTCCTACACACAAATCATTAGCATTAGGCGAAATCTATGCCAAGTCCTTAAATTGCCCACCTTTCATATATAATATCCAAGTATAAGATTCCACAGTTACTAGGCAACATATTGTCATTATTCTGAGCCCATTAAATATGTAATTTACCTAGAATCATCTTGACTAACCAGGCCATAGGCTGAAACCATCCCTAACAACCAATCTGTAAACTTACGTGGAGAATTGGTGAACAAATCATGGCTCCTGGTATACTAAATCTTTCCCTTCCTACTTGAAATTATATCCATTACCCCTAACTCTGCCAAGGGTAGACCTCTTGTACTTCCCTTGAGCAAAGTGTTCTAGCCCATGGAAACAAGATACATTGTCTGGGGATCACTGATTTTTGGTTGGTTCTTTGCTGTCTTGTCTAGAAAGAAGATATTACTATTTATGATGGAAGAGATGAATATGGTGTGAGGGAAAGTTTCTTCTTGTTTTCTTTGAAATGTTGTCATGTCAGGTTCTTTGTAAAGATATTTGCAACTTGTTTGTCAGTAGGAATATAAAAGAGTTTGATTTTCCCATCTGTAACACATTCTCAAATGTAGTATTTTGGAATTTCAATGTGTTTTGAACGATCTTCTTGTGCAGGATTCACAGCAAGAAACATGGCACCTTCATTGTCATGGAGCAATGGAATGGTTCAAAGATTAAACTTTAGTTCAGAAGAAGTATCTGAATTCAAGAGAGCTGTTTCACAGCCTTTATCATTCCAACATATTCTGCTTCTATTGATAACAAGGTTATCTTCCATTGTCATCTGGAAAATCAAAAAACTATTCCATTGCCAATGAATATTACATAGCTAGAGGTAGATTAATAAGTTTCATAATCTCCAGCCCAATCTATATCAGAATGTATCATAATGCCAGATTAAGAAAATCTGTCATATATAATGCAAAAATCCTTGATATCAATAAGATACTGCACAATATAAAGTGCTTTCTGCAAATGTTCATTTGAAGGATTAGCAGAGAATTGTGACATCTTGATAACAGCAAAGGCAATATCTGGGCGAGTTCCCAACATGATATGCAGTAGTAATTCAATTACTAACTGATATCAACTACGGAGTTGAGAGAAGGTTTCTGTGATAAGAGAAGCAGGATTTTATTCAGAAGGAAGAGGGGTATGAACTACTTTGGCATTGGTGAGTGTGAAGTGACCTATAACTTTCTTGACATAAGCAACTTGATCAGCTTCAATATTGGTTTGGAATGATTGTGGGTTATACATATGCATGCCAAGATAATCAGTAGCAGCTCCTAGATCATGATTTTTCCATTTATCCATGAATTGTTTCTTCTGTGTCATGAGATAGGAATAGTTAAAGCCCATGAAAAAAGCATCATTAACATAAATGACTAACATAATAATATCCTGACCATAAAAATGAACATAGACATTAGGATCTCCATGTGTCCTAACAAACCTCATATCTAGCAAAGATTTGTGAAGTGCCTTGTTCCATTGTAGGGCAACTTGTTTTAAGCCATAGATTGCTCATAGCAAGCAACAAACTTTCTTCTTCATGCCAGGTTGTATAAAATCTTTGGGCTGTTCCATATAAGTTTCTTCATCTAGTTCTCCAAATAGAAAAGCAGTTTTGATATCTAGCACTTTAATTTCCCAATCTTTGAGTACTGCAATTGATAGAAGAAGTTGAACAGTCTCAAATCTTGCAATTGGTGAAAAGATTTCTTTGAAGTCTATCCCATATACTTGAATAAAGCCTTTGGCAACAAAATGAGCCTTGGTTTGGCCATCACTTTTGACAACATATACCCATCTTCCTTTGACAGGTTTTCATTCAGGTGGAAGGTCAACCAATTCCCATAGTTTACACTTTTTAAGTAATTTTATTTCTTCTTTCATAGCAGTTCTCCATTTATTCTATTCTCCTTTTGGAAGTTTCAACACATCTTTATAGTATGATGGTATGCCAGTAATGGAGATAGTAGAGGCTATAAGAGAGCCAAAGAATTGAGCACTATACAAGGTTCCAAGATTATCATTATCATTTGTAGAGATAGATGATTGAACTTCTTATTTGATCTCCATTGGAGGTCTTGCTTCATATACATTATCAGGAATGATGCATGAATTACAAATATGAGTTCCTTGACAAGGTTCATCTTGTGAAGGTGGTTTAGGAGGAGTAGGAGAAGAAGTAGGAGGAGGTTGTTGATCTCCTTGTGGAGGGAATTGTTGATTGGAATCATGATCATCCATAGGTGGAAATTGATAATGACGAGTGACTAGAATATAGTCAGCTAAAACAGGGTCTTGAGTCTCATCTTAATCCTGGTTTGAAAGATTATCTGGAATAGAAATCTTGGTAGGTTTGTCTTCTAGCTTTCCAGGACAATAGGGGAATACAAGTTCATTGAATGTGGCAGTAGAAGAAACAATGACTGTTCTTCTTTTAGAAGACCAAAAATGGTATCCTTTAGTTCCTTTCTCATATCCAATGAAGATGGCTTCTTCTGCTTTCACAGACATTTTATTGGCTTGATCTTCTTTTGAAATAAAAATATGGGCATGACATCCAAATACCTTAAAATAGGAAACATCTGGTTTACTACCATTCCATTTGGATATGGGAGCAGCCCACTCAAGATGATACATTGGCTGCCTATTATGGATGTGGAGAAAAGTCTCAACAGCATCTTGCTAGAAAGAAGGTGGCAGACAAGCATGTTGGTGCATGGCCTTAGGCTTTTCAAGGATTATGTGATTAAAGTGTTCGGTATAATTGTTCTGCTGAGGGGTATATGGTACAGAGGTTTGATGCTCTATACCTTTGGATAAGAGGAATGTCTGAAGAAAATAATTAATGTATTTCCCCCCACAATCCGAACATACAGAGTGAAGAGAGCAACCAGTTTGGTTCTCTACCCAAGCAATCAAATCCTGAAGTGCCTGAATAGTATCAGACTTGGAGCACAAAAAAATATAAGTTCACAAAACCAGAAGTGTCATCAAGAAAAATGATGATCCATTTGTTACAAGAACATGACAAAGTTGGCATTTCATACAAATCAGTATAGATGAAATTGAGTATGTGAGATGAGTGTGAAGATGAAGCAGGAAAATCCCACTAATGTGCCTTGCCAAGTGCACAGCCTTTGCAAGTAGGCATCAAAGTGGGTGGTATAAGAGAAGGGATGCTTGACAAATGCTGGTGAGTATGTTGGAGAGCATTCTTGGAAGGATGTTCAAGGTGCTGATGCCATAAGTCAAAAGACTTGAGATCCTACAAGAAGTTAACTGACCCAGCTGGAGTGATCAGGGAGGATTAAAACCAGTGGAGCAGAGAAGGTAGAAATAAAACACCAGCCTGTATTACCACCCATTCTTAATTGTCCCAGATCTTGGTTTGATTGGATATCTCACATTTATAGCCAGAGGCAGTGAGAAGATTAACAGACAAGAGTCTGCAATTAGCATTGGGGGCATACCAGACATTGTGGAAAATAATGGGAATGGCCTCTATCTTATCCTGTTTGAATATTACAGTGCCAGGACCAGTTATTTGCATAATGCCATCATTGGCAGTTCTTGCAAACTTGGCTCCTTGCTTTAAATCAGAAAAGTCATCAAGGCAAAGTGAAATGTGATTGAAACAGCTCAAATCAACAAGCAATAAATCCTTGGTATTGTGACTTTTTGCAACTAGAGCATAAGCTCTTGAATAAGCAGAATCATAGTAGTATTTGCCATCAGGTACATTGTTATAGTCATCACAAGGTTTAGCATTGTTGTCTTGCTCTTCATGGAGTAAAAGAGACTGATCAATGCCCTTTTTCCAAGTACCATCAGCATTTTGCTGGAAATCTCCATGGAAATTAGCAACAATACTATGTATACTAGATTTCTTGAACTTCTTGGATTTTGCTCCTCTCTCAAAGTGCTGGGGAAGAGGAGCCAGAACAAAAGGACAAGGAAGGTCCAAGACCAGTACCAGTGGGTTCCATGGGTTCTTTAAAATCTCCTACATTAGTAGTAAATGATTTGGCATCCTACTGGTCATTGTGGACCTCCTATTGGAATTCATCAATATCCATCATCATACCTATCATATTACCATCAACCATGTTGGCAAAGCCATCAACTTTGTTTGCATGTGCTTTTTCTTTTCCCTTATGATCTGTCTGCTTGTTCAAGGAAGAAGCTTTAGCACCCTCTATAGTAGAAGTCTGTTGGAATAGCTTATAGGGCTTCTTCCCTCATTGACTACATTGAGTTGGATGAGGACAATTAAAACCTTGTCCAAGATGATTATAGACCTCCTAACAATTCTCTGTAAAGTGAGATTTTCCATAATGACCACAAATAGATTGAGAGGAAGCATATTGAATTGTATTAGTATGATTTACTTTGCTGGAAGCAGTTTCAAGGCAATGAGCGAAGGATCTCCATTGTGGGCAAGAGGTAGAATAAAGTTGAGATTTTTCAAGAATCTTTGAAATAATGGTGTTGGTGGTGAAATTGGCAGCAGTAACAATCTGCACAATTGTAGAAACAAGGGGTTGGTATGAATGAGGGAGAGAGTTAAGCATAATCACAGCACATAAGTTGTCAGAAAGCTGAAGTCCAGCAGAGGACATTTTATAGAAGGTATTAGTCAATTTATTAAGTTGAGTGGGAATGTCCTCCACATCACAATGGTGGTGTTCTATCAGATCTGTTATGTGCATGTTAAGCACTGTTATGAAAGCTTTGTACTGACCAGTAATGCCAGTAAGAGAATATAGAGTTTGTCCCTGGCAAGAGAAGGATGAGCAACATTCCCAATGGTCATGTAGATTGTAAGCTGTAGTACAGTAGGACTACAGGTCATCAGTAAAGGGATATAACTTAGGAAAAATGTAATCTCACCTCAGTAACTGTGGTAGTCAGTCACTGAGGTGTGTCTGACAAAAGACGGCTATAAAAGGTAACATATTAAGTAATCAGTAGTCCATACAAATGTAGTTCAAATAAATCCTACATTTCCCCTCAAACAGAAGGACATAGGCCAAGTTTGAAGGTGAAATGTTTGGCTTTTATACTTATTAAAGCTTTAGTTAAAATATCTGCAATCATGTTATTAGCAGGGTAGTAAAGGAAATGAATATGTTCATTCTCAATAAAAAAACAAATAAAATGGTACCAAATATCAATATGTTTGGTACAGGTGTGGAAACTCCCATTCCACATGAGCATGATAGTGGATTGGTTATCATCATAGAGGATCGTTGTATACTTGAGTGGATGGAATATTTTACCAATGAGGCATCAAAGCCAAATAGCCTCTTTTATTACATGTACAGTGGCAATATACTCTGCTTCAGCTCTGGAGAGAGTGATAAGCTCCTGCTTCTTCAATCCCCACAAGACTACACCCCCATCAATGAGGAACATGAATCCTGTTATCATATAATGGTGTTCCTGAGTGGCATTGTTTGCATGTCATATGTGAGCATCCAGCTTTTTGTACCAACAAGGTAGTAGTAGATCTGCTTAACAGCTTTCCAATTGGCCCAGTCTGGATTGCCATTGAACTGGTATATATATGATGTGGTGAAAGCTATGTTTGGTCTTGTACCTGCTACAAGGTAAATCTGAAAGCTGGTAGCTTGACGATATGGGATGTTGTGTACTATTTGTGCAGCTTCACTCATTGTCTGTGGGCTTTGTGACTCCCTAGGATTAACTTTACTAACCAGACCATTAGCTGAAACCATTTTTAATAACCAATCTGTAAACTTATGTGGAGGATTGGCAAACAAACCCTGGTTCCTGGTACACTAAATTTTCCCTTCCTACTCAAAATCATACCCATTACCCCTAACTTCGCCAAGGGTAGACCTCTTGTACTTCCCTTGAGCAAAGTGTTCTAGCCTATGGAAACAAAACATGTTGTCTGGGGATCACCTATTTTAGTTGGTTCTTTGTCATCTTGTTTAGAAAGAAGACAACATATATAATCAGCAAAAGAGATGTCTAAGGCATTAATGACTTCAGGATTGGAAATAATAGAAGTGTCAGCATTATCCAAGGTGGTGTTTAAGTGATCACAGCAAAAGAGAGCATCAGTAGGGGCTATTTGAGGAAGAATCTTCCAAACAACATCAAAGTCCTGAAGGACAAGAGATCAATGGGCTTGACGACAAGAAAGCTTGTGAGGGTCTTTTAGGTATGAAAGGTTCTTATGGTTAGTGATAATAGTAACGGGGTAAGAAGTGCCTTGGGTGTATTGGTGTTATTCAGTGAGGGTAAGAATGACAGTAAGGAGCTTGCGATCGTTGATATCATAATTGCATTCAGCAAGGGTAAAGGTGTGGGAGAAGTAAGCACAGGAGTAGAGATCACCATTGGTGTCAGCTTTAAGAAGAACAGCACCAGCAGTCAAAATA
>JBBPRB010000962.1:0-11527 GCA_038092815.1 Hortiboletus rubellus | reverse complement strand
CCCCACTCTACACCATCTCCTACATCGCAGCTCTCACATAGTGTCTGTGTGCCCACCTCCTGTACCTCTGGATTGTCGCCATCGTCATCATCATCGTGTGGTTCAGTGACCAAACCGGGCGTCTCTCCGTCTGACTCGAGTGTGGTGTGACCAACTCCTATTCCCGCAAATCTGGAAAACATATCGCGGTCGGCAAAACTATATCACCAAGCCATCAGTAGATTTTTATATGGACCAGCCACGACTTACATATTGATGTAGTATGCCGCCCAATCATCTTCCTCACCAGGAAGCCTAGCTAGCGAGGGTCCGGATGCAAGCAGTTCGTGTGTGCGACCATCACAGAATACGGGAATCAAGTGACACGCGCGTAGTATCAACGATGGATCCAAAAAGCCAAAGGGGATATGGCCAGGACTATCCGGAACAAAGCCTACCTTGGGAAGGCGGCTCTCTTTGAACCCCCATTTGTGATCCCGATCAACACCGAGCCAACGAACCCACAGAACCTCCATGCTCTTCACTACAGGGCTTGAGCCTTCTGGTCTGAAGGATACTATGATATGGAACCCCATAAGCACGCGAGCATACCAAAAGGGGTGCTCGTCGTCCCTCGATAGCGTCATGATCGTATCCCCTCGCGGCATTCGTACCAGATCCTGGGCCTCACGGACGTCGTAGGTTGGAAAATTTATGCATAGTACTTTCGACCGGACAACCCTATCAACATCAATGAGCTGGATTGAGTTGCGTTGCTCGGGAGTGAATGTGCGCTCATCGCCATCATACTCCAGTTCGAGCATTCTCGACAGTAAGTGGTCTTTAAGTGATTGCATGAAGCGTGGCTTATACAGTGGACTGTCGTCAGCTTACAGCACTCACAGAGTATTAATGCACTCTACCTTTATTGCAGGGTCACTCTGATTTGTGTAGAGGAGGCTGGGGAGGTTGAAGCAGTTGTCTCGTCTTGGTTTGTAGGCCATATGGTGGTGACAGCGAGGAGAAGAATCTGCTGCGTCATTCTCTACCAGAGGTAACGATGATTCACATTGTCGCCTGAGGAGGGTTTCTCGTCTTTCATGCTTTCCGAATTGCTCCTCGACTCCCGTATGCTTGTTTGTACTGGCATAATACCGTTTGATCATTCGGTGTGCTCGTTCACCCTGAGACATGTGTACTGAATATTTGTTCGAATGCAAGAAAGTTTTGTGACGCACCACTTGGGTTGTATATGAATCTGTAGTTCCGAATCTCTTGATCATTAGTGCATAGTCACCTAGCGCGTGGAACTTGTATGTATTGAGATTGAGCGTCTTAGGGAGTGGCGAGCTTTTCGACGGCTTGGAACGACGGCCAGTCCGAATCTCAACAATTTCCCTCCTCTGTCGTTGAGCGGACTCTTGAGGGAGTTCCTTCGTTTCGAAAGATGAGCAGGTAACCTTCTGAAACAGACGGACTTGCGTGGCGAGCCGTCGCAGAGCCTGTTCAAGTAGCACGACGGTGTCGTCTGTGTGGAGTCTTAGTTTCGCCAATGCATGCCATTCGGCAAGACGGAATAATAGAGTCTGTGTAACGCCGTCATGCTGGGCGGGCAGTAAGCCCTCAAATACGGGCATAGCACACTGTATACGGTGTTAGAGGGACACATCTGGGACTCCCTGACCTCCTTACCTGCAAGACGTCCTCAAAGTACCATGCTGGCCGCTGGCTAGTATCTGCCACATTGTCAGGGAATCGGCGAATGGCTTTCCCAAACGGGGGGACCAAAGTGAATCTGTCATGATCTTAGCGCACTGACTCTTTCAAACGAATGAACACCACGTGCCTATGGTTAAGAGTATGAATGTGCCCCGGTGCCGATGCGTAGATAATGCGAAACAAGTGCTTGAGGATGGACTTCAGCACCCCTAACTCGAATTCATGCAGTAGATCTACAACTAGCTTCGAGTAGATGGAAAACCCGAGAGGCAAGAGCCGTTCAGTGAAAGTATTCTAATTCATACACAAGGCGATCAGCACGAACTCATACTATTATAAGCAACGCGGACTTACCAGTGTGGGTACAAGGGACATGGGCTTCAGAATCTTCTCTACGGCAGTACTCTTCAACGTTCTACCAAGCTCGTATATGATCTTCCGAGCTGTGAGCACAGACGGGCGAAAATGTAGTCGTGCCTGCACTAGTCTGGAGGAGAGGTCGCTTCGAAAGCCAAGGCGGTGGAATATTGACTTGGGTAACAGACATCTTGGGCATGGGCATAACCCTTTATCACGGATTGTTGCAAGAAGTACCCTAAGCTTCCTATTATTCGGAGTAAGAGAAATTGTACGGACAACTTACTTTTCTGGGTAATCTCCAGAGTACGTGAATATCCGTAGAAATATCCGTCTAAGAATTCCATCGAAACATTTTATGACTATACCATTTTTATATGCCTCGACGAAGTCATCGTCCAGTAAAATTCTCCACACGGCATGGATGAGCTCTCGTTTACAGTGCGTGAGTAGCTCGCTATTGTCCTTGCGGCTCGTTAGGGTGGATATGAGGGTACGGATTGACTGGGGTAACTGTTTGTGTACTTGAGCGTAAAGGAGAATGCGATGTGGATATTTATGGATACTCACCGCAGGAATAAAGGCGATCGGATGACAGATTCCACTGTCGGGCGTTTGACGGGCATATTTGGATAGATTGCCAAAGAACATATAGATCGGCCATGCAGTGGCGTGCCCGAACTGCGCCAGATGCGTGGAGTCTGACCACAGCATCAATCCGGCAATGACCCTCTCGAGCTTACAGCCGTCAGATCGCTGTTGCTTCAGAATTTCGTCCTGCGCTTCATTCCATGCATCGGTCGTATAGAGTTCGTCATAAATACGTTGTTCGTCGCCTGTATTGGGATTCCGCCACACCTTCAGTAATGTCGGTATTTACTGTGTAGACAGTACACGGAGGCTTACTTTTCTGAACGGATGGAGATGGAACCATTTGGCCGATGGACTTGCAAACACAGCACGAACAACATCGACTATCGGCCGATAATAGAACCCGGCGATCGTAAACGTCTGTCCGTTTCCCGCTCGATTTTTCTCCCTGGTGGGTACCACGATGTCCACATTTGTGCACTTCCACTGGTCCCGTGAGAATGGGTCATCAGGAGGCAATGACTTCTGGGCTGCATCCAATTGGGCGATCGCCGTCTGAGCATCAAAGCTGGCCAGTTCCTCCGCGTCAAAGTCAGGTGCTTGTATTACATCCCTAACAAGTCGTGTGATATTACTAGCCGACTTTTGACGGTTGCCAGTCAAAGCCCACGTCATTAGTCGCCACGTCGTCATATTAGCCCAGGGCCATGGTGGGGCATGATGTTCATCGGTGGGGTTGGCAGGAAGTTGCGAAAAAAGCTGTTTGGCAGTGGATAACTCCTCGGGACTAAGAAATGAATCGGGGTCGTAGGTAGGTCGATCCCGGTATGCACGCGCAATACCGAACAAGTTGAATTGAGTGCGAAAGGAGTCAAAAACGTGGAGGATTACACGACGGACAGTGGAAGTTGTGGTGGAAAGAGTATTGGTTGCAGGAGTGTCAACGAGATGCGGGTCTCGATACTTCGGAGGAAATCTACGGATCCGGGGACCAAGCGGCACAGGTTCAGTTGAGGCAGGTTCATCGACATCAGCGTGTCTGCATGGGGGTTGGGTACCAGGTGATGAACCACACGCAGGCTGCTGCAACTGTGACTCGGGCCAGGGGCTGCTTAGGGTGGGTAACTGAACTCGTTGGTGTAAGCAGGAACAAAAGATGTGAATAATCCAGGTACTCACATTGCTCGGGGTCTGGAGCTGTGGGGCAGGGCGAGTAGAGGGACCAGCAGACGACTATGATTCAATGTGAGAGACAGGAGAGAATCACAAAGATTAACGACTCACCTCGCTAGATGACCTTGTACGCTTTTCAGGAAGATGTACCGAGGTGCTCAGACTTTCTATCAAGCCCTCACGTCTAGTAAGGTATGTCTGGCAGTTCAGACGGTGTTTATTGAGTCCTCTCAGGGAATCGAATGTGCGCGGACAGTCCTCTCCGCATGGATACATGATAGTCAATAAGAGCAAAAGATATAAAAATATCACAGAGCGGCGAATGATTTGAGCTACCCCGGTTGACACGGACTACACATGCAGGCGGGAGAGATGGAAGAGAGAATGGTAGCACAGACCTGTGGGGCGTGAGTTTATAACCTTTCTCACTGGATGCATGTTTTACGTACCACTGTGTCAATTTGTATAGCCCCGAGGCAACTCATGCGTGAATGAGGGTGCCTCCACTTCAACCCCGAGGCGTGGGTTGTCTGATGCCCGTCCCACCTGCAACCATTTGGAGGCACCAGATGAGCCCAACGTACAGTGTCTAAATAGGGCGTCCCTGTGTGCCATGCATAGCCGCGCTGACTTCCTGAATTTGGGCAAGAGGTTCAGCGGCTGCGCAGTTAATCCGTTAGGCGGTCGGGTGTGGACATACATGCCATTCGGGATCATATAGCCGTTTATGGGAGTATGATATCCATTGAGTGGGATGGAAACGGCTGTTGGAGCCAATGTTGGGGTAGTCTTGGCTCCGATGTTGCGGGTTGAAAACGAGAATCGCGACTCGCATGGCTTGATCGAGTGGCTCTTGACACTCCCGGTCCGCCATACCAGCACCCGTGATTTGCTCGGCGAGCGTTTCGGACGCATCGACGTCATCTAGGGAGTCGACGTCCAGCAACTGCCTAAACCCACTCAGAACACGCTCGGAATTCGAGCTGCGTTCGACGAGCGTGAGCAAATTGGTGACCGACGTCGAGGAAGGCAATTGGAAGATGATCTTGATAGAGAGAAGGACGAGCAAGGGTCAGTGAGTTCGGCAGTAGTACGATGCACGCGAGGACTTGCCAGCTCCGATCTAGGAACGAAAAGAAGAAGACTACCGCTCAGCGATACGAGCAGGTGAATCTCTTCAATGTACGACAACGCCACTTCCTCGCTGTCGTTTTTGAGCATGATCACGATAGTGTCTCGGTGACTCGACAAGAGTTCGAGGGCCTGTCGTAGGAATGAGTACACATCAACACTCGGTCACGGCAAGCTTCCACACACCTGGTTATTCGCGGTCGTGTGCTTCGTACCCAGCGAAGCGAGCATAGCCACGACCAGCTGCAACGCCGGCATAAACAGCTGATGATACCGCTGGATCGCACAAGGCAAAAACGAGTCTTGATCTACAACGACCTCAGCCAAAACGGCGCCATCAGCAACGTCAAACACGGACCCATAAATGATTGGTCCTAGAGAGCCGCTCGGTCGGTAACGAGCCTGCCTCGACGTCGCCCCCGGCGGACTGAAGCATGATCTAATACCGCGGTCCTCGCGCAGCTTGGCGATGGTAGACAGGATGGCTTCGGAGAGCAAGACGGCCGTCCCTTGTTGAACGTCGGAGCACACGATCCCAGGTAAAACGTGAAGGAGGTCAAAGAGTATGTCTTCGCGCCGGTCGTGCGGCAGTCGGTGGAAGCATTTTGTGAGCGTCATGTCGAGCAGTCGACGCCACGCCTTGTAGCCGGAGGCGACTGCATACGTCACTTGCCGTCTGTGATTCTCGATCGCACAGCCCTCCAGAATGTACGCCGTCTCTGTGTTGAGCTTCTCCGCTTGGGCCGTCGTCGTGATACAAGCTTGTGAATGCAGTGTTCGGCAGGCGGACGTGAGGAGCGACAACAGCACCAACTGATCGACCACCTCGCATCCCATCGCGTCCACACGCGCAGGCGTGCAAGTTGAGTGACCCGAGATACTCCAGGTCAATGGGGGTGGTCGTGAGTGAGTCCGACCAGTCAAAACAACGACTGCACAAACTTGATGATGCACAGATGCGTCTGACCCATCTCTCTAAATGGCTACAATGACATCCCTATCTCGTCCTCCAAATCAAACTCGCCCACGTCTTGCATGTTGTCCGTTCCGAATAGGATCTGTAAGATAGCCAGCACGCTCTTGTGATGTCCCCTGTTCGTCTGTACGTGTAAATCCAGCGCCGCAAAATCCAATATCCGAGAGCGCAAGTTGATGAACGCGCGCAGCGTCGCCACGCTCGCCAGCACGTGCGACCCGTCATGGTACATGACCTCGATGAACGGCTCCTGTGACGCCTCTGGAACTTTGGACGGGATCACCGCGAGATGACCCGCAAAAAAGTCTTCCCTCGTGCGCAAATACCGCATCGTCGCGTCCGACATACGAGGGTGCACGCAGAGCTGATGGATGATACGATAACACCGCTCGCTCAGCGCAGAGAGGACGTTGAAAAGTGGTTCCGCATGCACCATCGCCTTGCCCGCGCGTTCTCTATCCTTGCCCTTGGCTCTCATTCGCGGCACGCCCACGTTGACGACATCGAGGATGACGTACGCACACGTCCTGCATGCGCCGATCGCATGTGGGTCTTGAATTTGATGCTCGCTCTCTGCACCGCCAAACAAGAGGAAATGTCCGATATTAAGGTATGCCGTCCCGCCTTTCGTATTGCGAACGAGGGGGTCGGGGATCGCAACCCTGATGGCTTGATCAAGCGGTTCCTGGCTTTTCCTGTCCGCCGCGCCGGCGCCAGTGGTTTGCTCCGACAACGTTTCAACCACATCAATGTCATCTAGGGACTCGACGTCCAGCAACTGCCTGAAGCCACTGAGAATGCGCTCGGAATCGGGACTGCGTTCGACGAGCGTGAGGAGACTCGTGACGGACGTCGACGAAGAGAGCTGAGAAACAATCTTGACAGCGAGGAGGACGAGCCTGGATATGCCAGGTACACGACATACGCTGCGATGGCGAGGATATACTTGGTTGTATATGTCAGCGCTTGGTCGAACCGCGTGTAAAACGACCTCGAACGGACGCTCCCCACGAACGGTGCGCTGTCAAACTCGGAAAAGATGGGAATCAGTACGTCGAGGAAGACGTCCTGGATCTCGAGCACTCGGTGAATGATCCGAAGGACGCGAATAATCGTCAGCAAAAAGTAGAGCTCTTCAGAGGGGAGCTCGCGCTCGAATCCTTCGATTCCACCGATGATGTAGGAAAGGATGGTGGACTGAAGGGGAGAATTCGCGAGCAAGCACGTGAGCACTTCGTAACCGGGATGAACGAGCAACGGGATGACGGTCTCTCGTTTTAGCGACCCGTCTTCGCTCCCCCTGACGAGGGTCTCGATCTCCCAGCCTGCCAGGGCACGCTCGACGAACATGAGGCACAGATCGTTCATCCTCTGGCAACATGTTGAGGAGGTTGCTGGGTAGGGGGAGGATGATGTGAGGCAGCAAGAGAACCGAATCCACCAAACCAAGCGGGGTTGCACCCCAGAACTGAAGCGCACATTCAGGCGGCAGGGACGTGTAGAGGATGCCGATGAGCGAGTACAGCATGGCGATGTCGTTTCGTGGTGCGGGTTGTCCCTCGCCTTCGCCGCTGACAGAGGCACCAGACCTAAACATCCTCGACCGATCCGTCCGAACACTTGCAAGCACGTCTTCCTGCCTCTGCTTGACCTTGCGCAGCTCCGAGCTCGCATACGTGAGCGAAGACCGAGCGAGCGCGTCACACGTGTTGAGCACCGGAAGCTTGAATTCGTCGGCAAGGGTTTCTTTTTGTTGCTACTCCTGTTGCTTGGGAACGAGTTGGACAAACTGCGCAAAAGGGCTTATAGGCGAGGTGTGCGTGCGTTTCTGGAGCTGAATGAGTGCGGCAGCGAGGTACGTGAACGCGTCGCCCTGAACGGCGTTCCATATCCGAGATTCGAGCTCTTTGGTCTTGAAACCTTCTTGGTTCTCCAAAGAAGGGTCGTGATGTCTGGTCTCGGTCATGAAGAGCGTCCACTTGAGCGATATGGTCGCCTTCAGGCCAGGTTCTTTCCAGTCTGCGGTGGGAGCAAGCTGTCGTTTCATGTATGGGATGGTGGCCTTGTCGACGGCGAGGTTTTTGCGGACTTTACTGGCGACCGAGTGGGGATCTGCTGGGTCGAACGCAACGAGGGTGGCGGCGAGGACGTAAAACGTCATGGGTTCATTTGGGTTGGCATGTAGCCAATCTATCGACTTTTGCACGTCGCTCGGGAAAAGTATCCGAGACAAGGCGATCTGGTAGTAGACCATGGCGAGATACTGACGCTTGTACTTGAGGGAGTCGTAGCGGGCGTTGAGAACGTCGTAGCCTAAAGACGGTTATGCGCCTGGAGGGGGATCAGCCAGGAATACAACCAGAAGAAAAAGGACGGACGGACATGTGGCAGAGGGTGGAACGGTGTTTATCTGTGCGCCTTGTCTGGCTGTCTGTGCCTGCGCGACGGCGAGGGACTCGACCTGCTTGAACACGGGAGAGGCGAGGAAGGCGTCTGCACCCGCAGACATTTGGGTAGGCACGAGCTCCTGCCTGACAAAGGCCTCGAGGCGGAGGTAGAGCCTAGGCGGGTCGGGGAGTAGCGCGGACACAGCAGCGTCCAAGAGGTATCGAAGACAGTCTATGAGATGGCGTCGTCGCTGGTGAAACTCGGCGACGGAAGCCTTGATGGAGTCGAGAGGTCCGATGTTTTGGGTTGTCTGACATGACGCCGTGGAGGATGGCGGCGACGTACTTTTCTGAGCATTGGAGCGGCCGGGCGAGGAAAGTCGCCTGACGTGCAAAGTCATCGTTGACCACGAAAGACCTTCCCTCTATCGATATCTTTCCTATATGCGGGTGAGCAAGACCTCAAGAAAAGTAAAAGACGCGTACCTGATTGTAGTTCGCGCTGTTCGCGTTCTTCATATGCTGGTTCGGTGCCGGAGAAGCCCGTGAGGGCGGCGTTGTACGAATCTGCGGTGCTCTGTAAACTACTACCTGGTCAAGTATAGACATGTCCTTAAATATGTGGTGAGCGACTTGAGATAAGGACGAATAATTTTTTTACCTGATGATGATGATGCCGGGACGATCTTGGTTGTGAGATCCTCGATACCGGGACCAGGAGGGGTGGGGGGCCTGGAGACGCTGGGGACGTCGATGCTGAGTATGATGGTGAAGAGGTATCGACGGGGCCAGTGGGGTGGGCTTTGGAGGCGATTGGTAGCGGTGCCTGCATGAGGGTAACAGGCCAGCGCCCGATGAGGCCGCGAATGAGTTGGCAGTAAGTGGAGGCGTCATGGTCAACTTCTTTGTCAATGGAAGTATGTATAACAAACACACACCTAGATAGGTGTTCTGCATTATGCACGTCGAGCGCCGACTCGGATGTCGAGGTCGACGAGACGTCCTTCTCCACCTCGGATGTCTGTACTCCAGTGATGGAATCCTTGGTCATCTAAATATCGTCCAACCTAGAAGTCGAGTTGACCGTCCTCGCCTTGCGGGACGCGCTGGGGAGTAGCGCGAGCTCTGCGGCGTCCAAGAGGAAGCGGAGACAGTCGACGATGTGGCGGCGTCGCCGGTGGGGCTCGACATCATGAAGGATGGCGGCGATACGCTTTTCTAAGCAGCGGAGCAGCTGCACGAGAAAGGTGGGCAAAGTGGTCGTTTATCGCTGCGAGGGTCCCTTTTCCCGCGATGCATCCCGCCCCTAACGCGTAGTTCTTCACACGCGTGGCCATGTCAGATGAGTTGTGTAGATAGCTAAGATATGGTAGCAAACTATGTATGTACTAATTCAACTACTGATGGCATGGCTCATAAGGATCATCAAAACCTGTGCGGTTCACGGTCAAGTCCGGCTCAAGAATAATAAGCACACACGCACTGCCTGTCCTGTCCGCATCATCCTCGACACCTTCACACCCACCTGTCACGGAACAATCTGAGTTGCCCACATTGCGCTCCTCGCATGTGGCTGTATCGGATTGAACTTGCAGATGGGGAATGGTGCTCATCCTTACCCGCACACCATCATCATCATAGGCCATGCGCGTATTGATTTCGAGGTATGTGCGCGCTGCACGGAAAATTTCATCCAACTTCACCTTGCTGAGGGACCTCACGGATTCGGTGTACTGGAGTGACTTTGCTCCCCAAAACCGCTCCGAAAATTCCTCCTGCCTCCTGTCTTCCTCGCCAGACTGCCACCTGATTAATGCACGTTCAACCTATGGCGTAATCGTTAAACAGCGACTGTTCGTAGGTATATTGTAGTATTCAACTTACTGCAGTCAGTGCGAGTACGAGTGCACCCCGTGGAGCACACCGATCAACCAAATCGTCGTATGGCACGGTGTCAACAGGGGCAATGCACTTGAGATGAGCAGCTAGCGTCTTCAGAATGAGTGAGCCCGCAAATACACTCTTGATCTCCAAGCCTTCTGCGCCAACGCTCTTCATGGTGAAAGGCAAGCCCTTGGAGAGGGCTCTTGCAACGTACTTCTTACGCGCCTCTGCCACGCTGTACTTCTTGTTCCATCCCCATAGTTCCTCGATGGCGCACGTGGCAGCGCTACCAATATGTGCGTGCCATGCATGCAGCCATTCCATTGACTGCCCATGCCAGCGGCATCCAAATTTGCGTCAGTGATTCAGTCCTTGAGGTAGCCGATAACTCACCAAATTGTATATCTCTTGGTCAAATGTGCGTTCGAACTCCGGATGCATTCCCGTCAGTCCATCCCAACAACGCCGGATTTTCAACATCTCCCCAATGTTCCAAGGGTTGTCAAGTGTTCCTGTAAAGCGACAGATCAGTGGTATGTATTCCATATGAAACATCCGCTGCGCGCCCCCCAGTGATTCCGAGACACTTGCAATGAGCTCCCCGTTGGCATGGAGAACTCCGCGCACGATCTTCGTTGCCTGTCCAGTATACTCGATAGACATGTACAGTGTGGCAGGTGAGTACTTACCTTCCCGATCTTCCGGTCGTAAAGTTCATGCTTCCATTGACTTTCCTCCTCCTCCGGCATTCCCCCGAATAGAACCGTAATTCCGTCCGAATCCGAGCTCTGGCTGTCATCCTCAGCAGAGGCCGGAGCTTGGTGTGCGCTAGTTACTGTAGTCTTGCGGTACAGCGTCTTCGGGCTACCTCGTGGGGTTTTCAGGACTGACCGTGCAACCGTCTTCATCTTCTTGCCAGTGGGCTGCATAGAATTATAGCCGCTGTATGGGTACATTGAAAATTTGAGATTTGAGCTTTGCGTGGTAATTGAACTATTACTTTACCTCATCAGTTCGTTGTCCTCAGGAGCCTTCCTCTTCGTGCTCTCCTTCCCGGACGGTCCATTCACGATCTTCAGTGCGGGTCGCCCATCACTAGTGTTGGTGGTCCGGCAAGGAGAAGGTTCCAACCGTTGCTGATGTTCGGCCTCGATGGCGTCGCGTGTGAGCTTCCACCTCCATTTGGCAGGTAAGGGCGTACCGCCACGCTCGGCCAGCATGGCTCCACCTCTATCAGGTAATCCTCTCGTTTCCGGTTCTTCACGACCTCTTACATACTCATCTGCAAATCTGGTGAGTGTCATGCCCTCGTCATGTTCAATGACTTACC
>JBBPRB010000961.1:0-11532 GCA_038092815.1 Hortiboletus rubellus | reverse complement strand
TTAGGGAAGTAACCCTAGTCGCTATAGAGTATCCTCCTAGCAACCCAAGAGTTGTCTAGACTATTCCCCAACTAACTTTAGTACATTTCGTACACCACTCCAACAGAAACCCAGACCCTCAATGTGTTACTGAATCCCCAATCACCCTCAACCTCGTTGACAATTGACGAACGAACCACATGCCTGATAGTCAACCCCTTTCTACGAGATTTCTAGTACCAACTCGACCAGGGAAGAGTATCCTCTTCACCTCACTTCAGGTTTACTATCTGTGGAGATAAGATTTAGTTATCTGGTAAGCATTTTCTTAGTGTTTCTACTGACCTTATCTAGAAAGAAGACACTGTCACTGCCACTACCGCCGCCGCCATATGCACCAACACAGTAGTGACGACTTTGATGATCTACCTGGACTCCTGGCACCCTCAAGCTGTGCAACTTCAGACTCCGACTTGTCCTCTGACTGCAGCTCACCATCCTTCTTCACATGGCGGCCAACACACTCCAATATTTTGACAGACTCTGGCGCCATATCCCTTCCCATCCGCCAAAGCACCACGATGAGCACACACGAAGAGTACCAACAAGGCACCCTGACGAAGCCTCCCACCCTGACACCCAGTAAGGTCACCCCCGAGCAACTATGGAAGTGGGAAATGAGGTGTTTGCAGTACTTCTTCCACAAAGATGTTGCCGCTGACAATCAGGTAAAACGTATCGCATGGGGCCTTTTGGACTCCCGTATCTAACAATGGTACTCAGTAGAGAACGCTCAACTCAATGCGCTCACCTTTCCTGAGTTCATGAGTGAACTCCAGCACTTTTGCCTATCCTCCGACTGGGCATCCAAGCTGCAACTTAAGATGCTCTCATCACGCCAAGGCACACACCCCTTTCATGAATGTGTAGTCGACATCCAAATACAAAATTCTATTCTGATCAATGATACATCACACATGTCTGACGTCAACCTGCACTACCATTTCGAGGTGCACATGCACAGGGACCTTGCTACTGAATACCGTACCTCTGACGTGAGGGATGAAGCCGACCTACGCAAATGGATCGAGAAGGTCAAGAAGCTTGATGAAAAACGACAACGAGAGGTCCAATTTCTTCATGATTAGACTGAGGCCTTACTATGCTCCTCTGACAAGACACGTACTCATGATGAACGTTGTCCAACCACCAATCCCTCTGGTTCCTATGCACCCAAGGCCTCATCCAGTGGCATGGCTCACTTGCCTGGGCATACAGATGAAGAGCAGAAACTACTCTGTGATAATGATGGGTGTTTCAAGTGCCGCCTACCCTTCCAGATGCACATGAGCTGCAACTGCCCAAACGATTTCCCTGATGTGACCAGTTACAAGACAATCACTACCAACAGCATCAAGAGGGCTGTGTCAGCTACACCAGTCACCAAGACTCCAACTATGCGTGGAACTACAGTTGCCACAGTCGACACGGAGGAACTGGTTGCCGTTGTAATGCCTTTCACGGCATTGGAGGATGGCACAGATTTGGGTGAAGAGTGCGTATTTCCCATTTCCTGTCCCCAGCTCCTATGGCAATGCCACATCAACAGCCCCTTGTCGGAGCATCCGTTGGAGGTTGATGCCCTCATTGACAACGGCTCCTCCCTAGTTCTAATTGACGAACATCTGGTGTCATCCCTGGGACTTTGTGTCTGCAGGCTACCACAGCCTATTCCCATTGGGATGGCACTTTCTTCTTCTGAAAGAACAATTCTGTCTTACTACGTTAATTTGTCTGTTTCTTCTTTAGACTCGCGCTTCCAAAGTCACTCAGTTCGAGCTGTCATCATATTAGACTAAACAAAAGCACTCAGTCGTGTGTGTGGCAGACGGACTAAATGATATTCACCTAAACAAAAGCACTACATACAAAGTGAGCATAAGTCCGGTACAATCTATGTGAAAGATACTCACCTCAGTCATTTGCATGGCAGATGGACTGAGGTGACAACTACGAACGGGGCCGTTTAAGTCCTCGTAGATACAAGCTAACTATCTAACGGGGTAAATGAAGAATGTAAAAGTAACACAATAAAGTAAAAAGTACTGTATCTGAGAGAACACGTAAGTAATCTAATATGTTGGGCTGTGTGCATGTTGTGTGATACATCATCTGGAGCCAAACAACATGCTCTGTGCAATGGATCTGTATGCAATCGGCGGCACACATGCTTGCACATTCCGACACTCCCCTTTAAGCTGCACGCAGTCTGAGTTCGGCAGCGAAGTGCTTGACTTTCGGCAATGGCAGGACCCTGGTGAAGACGTTGGCAACCATGTTGCCAGTGGGGCAGTAAACGAGTTGAATTTTCCCGTTGTCGACGATCCAATGGATGAAGTGGAAATGCACATCAATGTGCTTGGTACACACGTGATACTGATGATCTTTGGTGAGTGCGATCGCCAACTGGTTGTCTGAGAAAAGAGTCGTTGGCTGCGGGATAGGTGCGAAGAGGCTGAATATGAGGGTATGAAGCCAAAGGGCTTCCTTCGCAGCATGCATAGCATCTACATACTCGCTTTCTGTTGTTGAGAGCGAAACGATTTCTTGTTACTTTGAGCTCCAGGACACGGCGCCACCATCAATGAGAAAGGCAGTAGCCCAAGATTGCACAGCAGTCCTCTGTAATGCTGCCATTAGCGTCGGTATACCCGAGGAGCTGTTTCTCTCCCCCTTCATAGGTTAACCTTAGGTTCTTTGTTCCAAGTAGGTACCTGTAAACCCGCTGAATGGCATCCCAGTGCGCTTGGCCATAATTGGACAAAAAGCGTGAGACTTGCGAGACGGCGTACAAGATGTCGGGGCGAGTTCCAAGCGCTGCATACATAAGCGACCTGATCGCTTCTTGGTATGGGATGTTTTGCATCTTGGCGTATTCAGCCATGGTAGACGGCGACTGACTTGTGGTGAGTTTCGTGCTTGGCTCCATGGGCGTCGAGATGGCTTTGAGTTTGTTGAAGTTAAAGCGGTGGAGAATGGCATCTATGTATGTCCGTTGCAAGAGGGCGAGTGCATGCTCTTCTCGATTCCACGTTACTTTGATGCCTAAAAGCCAATGCAGCTTGCCGAGGTCAGTCACTTCGACGAAGCGACTGAGCTGCATCTTGATGGCTGCAATCAAAGTGAGTGAGGTTGCCACAATCGTACAATCGTTGACGTGTATGACCATGATGATAAAGGATGGTCCTCCATGTCTGATGAAGACAGCTTGATCGACCTTGCACTGCTCGAAACCTAGCTTAGTCACCAAGATCTCAACTAGTCACTGATACCAGCGATGGCCGCTTTGCTTGAGACCATATAACGTTTTGCGTAAACAACACACTCTACAGGGGTAGTTCAGGTCAGCGTAACCAGGTGGCTGACGCATGTAAATGACTTCGTTCGCATTTAATTGTCCATTGAGGTACGCGCCCTTGATATTGATCTGGTGTAATTCAAGGTTCTGGCATATAGCAAGAGCAAGAATGGTTCGGATTGAAGCGAGCTTTGTGACCACAGTGTATGTGTCAAAGTAGTTGATGCTGGGGACTTGAGAGAAACCCTGTGCAACGAGGCGTGCTTTGTAATGCACGATATTCCCAGCGGTGTCCTTCTTTGCGCAGAATACCCACTTTGATCTGACAATGTTGGCGCCAGGCGGGGGGTTGATGAGTTCCCAGGTACTGGCCTTTTGGAGCATGTCTAGCTCTTTACGGATGCCATTCTCTCATCTTGGCCAATCTGGGCATTTTCTCGCATCAGCAAGTGTGGTGGGTTCGAGAGCCTCAGTGGCTGTGCTAGCATCGCACGACTGATGGCACAATATGCCCCATTCAGCGGTGGAACTCCATAATGGTGAGTCACTCTGTTGCTGCAGCAGTGTGTTCTCCCTCGTGTACAACACGATATAGTCCCTTTGCAGATCATGGTATGTGCCCAATTATCTTTCCGCCAGCATCGCCAATCATGCAGTAGCCATCTGCAAACGTTGTCAAGAGACCAAGCTCATCCAAACAACCAATCGACATGAGCATGTACCCTACTTCTCGTGAGTACAGGACTTCTGTTAGGCGCAACCTCAAGACTTCTGTCCCATTCTGTTGGTTTGCAGCAGTAAAGGACTTCGGCAGAATTGGTTGGATGTTTAGCATATGGTCCAAATCCGGGCTGATATGACGAGTAGTGCCTGAGTCATATAGCTCAACGCGGCATGTATCAGTTTGATGGTTGCTAACCTCCATAGCAATGTTCTCCAAGTCGTCTTTGGCAGTGGGTGGAAGGCCAGTGCAGCCGCAAGATGTCTCATCTTCAGTTTCGTGCACTCGAAACTCTTCGTCGTCCCAGCCCCATGGGCTATCATTGCCGGTGACTGAGAACCAGTCGTTGTCATCATCATAGGAGACCTCCTGTGCTCTGCCAGGTACGTCTTTAGCTTCATCATCACTGTCTGACTCCATTGATATCAGATCAGGGAGTGATTCATCGTCCTCAATAACTCCAAAAACACCGTCCTCGGAATCTGTGTTATCCATTACAACATGGGCACTATCCACGTGAGTCGTTGTCTTCTTGTCACCGTTCTTGGGTTTGTCACACTTTATGGCTAGGTGCTGATCTGATCCACAGTTCCAGCATAGCTGTTTCAACTGAGCGCCTCGGGAGGATCCATGTCCTCGACCGTGTCCTCGCATCCTTGTGAATGACGTTACAATCATGGCTTCGTCACGATCCTTCATATCGCCTCTACTGGTATGTTTCGTCTTCTGCCGTTCTGCTTCTTCACTGATGAGCGAGATCAGAACATGAGGCTCAATTGTTTTTGACGTGGCATATAAATGAGTGACAGCAAGTTGAGTTGATGCGAAGTTGGCGAGATGTGAGGGAAGGGATCTGATGATTGTCAAACGATAATCCTTCTTGTCAACGTCCACTCCTACTGAGGCTAGCTCTTCTCACTTGGTCTGCAGGTCATCCAAGAACTGGCAGGCATCTCCACCTTTCAGCATCTGAGATTCAAGGAATTGGGTGCACAGGTCCATTTGCACGTAAGCCCCTTTTTCAGTATATTCCTGCTCAATCTCCTTCCACATTTCCTTTACAGTCACCAGCTTCCAGATTTTTAGTGCTGTTGAGTCAGGGATACGCTGGGTAAGCAGATGCTTGGCTACACCCTCATTCTTACGCCACTTGTTGTGTTCCGTAGCTTCATCAGTGGTCATCAGGGTGGCAAAAGTCGGCTTAGCTGCAGTTCCATCAAAATGGCCCCACATATCCTTGGCCTCGATGGCAGTCTGAAAACGGAAAGCGAAGATCGCTCAGTTCATACCCTTGACATCGAGTTGTTGAAAATTCTGGTATTTCTAATCTTATCTTTCATTTCCTGATATCAGATTCTAGATCGGTCTTTGACCTTATTCTTACACTATTCCATATTACTCATCACATATGTATAGATAAGTTTTTTCTTATCTCATGATCTAGACTACAACATCACCCTTATCTGGTGTTTCATGATGTCATAAGATGTGATACACGTTTTACTATACGTTTCACATTCTCTAACATGTTTCATACTTGATACATGTTTTACCCCCATCACGTTTCACATTTGAAACACATTTCAGGGATTGTGTAGAACACTATATAAGACCAGGCCTTAAGCCCGCTTCCCTATCCTGTTATCTCAGAATAACACCTCATTATCTGAGAGTTCTTCACTCCCTCCTCTTACTCAGAACCTCTTGAGCATTAGTCCTCCCACCTATTGCTCTATTCTGAAGATCTATTGTTACCATCCATAACCAATCAGTGAGTAGCTCCTACTGATACCATAATCCCTTCTTGCCCCTGTGTAATCGGGATATCTATCGTCCCAATACGAGTTTGGGTACGTTACTGGGGAGCATGTCGGTGGTGACAGGGATGGTGGATGACATCGTATCAGTAAGTGGATTTGTTCAGTAGTGTGAAGCAGCAGGGCTCATAACCTATTAGACTAAACAAAAGTGCTACATACGAAGTGAGCATAAGTCCGGTACGATTTATGTGAAAGATACTCACCTCAATCATTTGTGTGGCAGATGGACTGAGGTGACAACTACAAATGGGGCCATTTAAGTACTCATAGATACAAGCTAACTATCTAATAGGGTAAATGAAGAATGTAAGAGTGACACAATAAAGTAAAAAGTACCGTATCTGAGAGAACGCATAAGTAATCTAATATGTCGGGCTGTGTGCACGTCGTGTGGTGCGTCGTCCAGAGCCAAATGACATCCTCCATGCAATGGATCTGTATGCAATCAGCGGCGTGCACGCTTGCACATTCCGACACGTCGCGCCCAACCTTGTCAAACCACTTTTACTTGGCTATCCATCTTTGGCTCAAGCTTGGAGATTAGTGGCAAGTGGGAAGAGGATGGTATGGTTCATTTACGGAGTAAATAAGATACATCAACGGCTGTATGGACGAAGTGCAGGAATGCGAACAAGGGGGGAAATGGGCGGCAACGTGAAGTGTTGTCTGGCTCTAGGAAGTCCTAGAGCTTTGATGAGCTACTGACCCTAACAGAAGTTGCCCGACGACGCATGCCACGAGAGCCACAAGCCTGCAGACTAGGAGGAGGATGGTGACCACATACCAGTTATCTGACCAGCGGTAGAGTGAGCCGGAGGAAAGATTCATGGAGGGAAGGTTGTGCCTGCATGTAAGGCGCGAGGATTTGTGCATGGCGGCACAGGTAGATGAGGAAAGAGTCACTGCTCCATCTACCTTTGACCTTGACAACCTCGAAAAGTAGGTTCCTGAGTAGGTATTCTAGAGTGGAGCCTATTCGTGTTCCATGGCCTTGCAGTGGCGATAAATTTGGGTTTGGTAAGAGGATAGTGTGTTTTGCTGTAGCGGTAGGCAAAGAGTGGGCTGTCACAGAGAGGGGCGTTGATGGTAATGTGGTTCTCGAATGCTGCGAGAGGGTCCAACAGTCTGTCCTATTTGGCCCAGTTGATGCTTTCGCCACTGGATGCTGACTTTGTCTGAGGTAGGTGGAGGTTGGTTATCCAGTTACCTTGGCGATCGCGCTCGGTAGTGACATCAGAAACCTTGATGTGGGAAAGGTGATCAAAAGAGTGGAGATTCTTGATTGTGAGTTCACCGGAGCGGGCCGTTGCGTAGAATGCTGTGGTGAGGCATGCGAAAGTGGCAGCGTGAAGGGGAATGAAGAGGTTTAAGTGGTGCTGAATGGATAGAATGGTGTCAATGGTGTAGGGCTCACGCTAAGGCCTCTTTGATTGAGCAGGAGTAAGTGAGGAGGCAGCCTTTAGGAGTGCATTTGTTTGGGCCTCGACGAGGGCCCAGGGAAGGCTGTGAATTGTGTGCCAGGCCCTTACCCCACTAAGGTAGTTTGAGACTGCACTACCGGAATATAAGCCAGCTAGGGTGGAAATGAAGGCCAAGATGATGGAAGAGCTGGCGGGAGCACGGTCAGATTCGGGAACGCATTTGGCATCACAGAAAATGTGGAAGGCCAATGGGCTGGAGCCATAGGTTTCCTTCGTGCTGTCGGCCCATGCATGTGATATCACGCTGTAGATGCGTTGAATGTCCTCGTGTGAGAGAACCACTCTTGAGTCTGCGGTGGAGCGGGGTGGGTTTGCATCCAGAGGATGAGTTGGTCTTTTGCCCTGCATGCAGGATAAAGGGGGGACAGATGCAAGGCTGGGTTGGGTGCGGTGGGCAGTCCCTTGAGCTTCTTTGAAGGCTGTGTGTTCTGGACAGGATCGTTGGGATGTGCATGTGGGGACTTGGGCAGAGGGATCGCAGATTTTTCACGTGCCAAGATGGCTGCCATGGAGTGAGAACGGGCTGGGCATAATGTGTCTGTAGGCAGTAAAGTCCTTGAGGTAGGGATGGAGCTCAAAGGGAATGGAGGTTTCTGGTAGAAGGAGATGTGTGGGGGAAAAGAGGCCATGGGAGGGACTGTCAGCTGGGTTGTGGACACTGGGGATGTAGCGAGCATAGGTGGTGCATCCAGAGTCCTGTAAAACAGAATGTATTTGTTTGAATATACTGTTCGTTGGACGGTTTCGGCTGCGCCCATTGGCCCATCCTTCAACAACACCAATATTGTTCCCAAAAACCTTGAAATATGTGCAGGGGAAACAGGCTTGTGTGATTGTGCGGATGAGGAGCTCAAATCCAATACTCTCAGCCCATCCAATGTCACGACCATTATCTTTCCAGCCAGGTCGGAGTTTCCATGCTCGCCATCTATCGCCGATGACAATTCCGATTCCAACACCTGAGCTTGCATTGGAAAAGGCATGGAAGTCGAGGATAGGGTGTAGACCAGGAAGGGGTATGGAGGGGAGGGGCAGGGTGCTGAGGGTGTCTTTCCACCACTTGATGTCAAGTGGCGTCTCATGTGGGGGTGTTCTGGGTAGGAAAGGATTGGAGCCGAAGATTCCCAACATCGCTTCCAGGTTGGTGAGATAAGCTCGACTGGGTGGGAAGATTATTGCTGCATGTAGTAGTTTACCGTGTAACTTTTCTACCTCATTGAGTGTGTGGGTACGTTTTGACTCCTAATCTGTGATAGCGTTGACATATTTGACCCATTTTGACTCCATGAGCGTCACCATCTGTTCCGACAGGTCCCACACGAGGCCAATGAAGATGGGTTTGGTGGTGAAGGGGATGTCTTTGGATAGTTCCCAGGGGATCCTAAGCTGCTCAGAGATGCAATTGATATTATCGAGATTGTAGCAGAACTGAGCATCAGAGGTGGGGCGAGGGGAGGAGCTGGCAAAGTCTCTAAGTGGGGCCTGCATGTCTTTGTCGAGTTCCTCATTCTTGTCATTTGGTAGCTTGGGTCCAGCTAGCCAAGAGCGCCCACCTCTGGTGATGTATCCACCAGAGTTGGTGATCTGCTCAGCTAGAATAGATCAAGATTGGTTGTGCTCGCTGAGGAATTCCTGCTGAATGTGGAAGAAGATGTGATCATCCATCCAGCGGGCAATTGGGCTGATCCCGATGCACCGCATTATGTCTGCTCCCGCTTCACCAAGCTTGCCAAAAGCCAAAACAGAATGATGTGTTGACAGCAAATGCATTATCAGCTAAATGAACGACAAGAGAGGGCCATTGTGAGGGGTGTGAAGGAATGGTTCTGTATGCCTCAGCGACATCATGGACAGCAGCTTCAGAGCCTGGGGGGAGACATGATATGAGTAGCGACATGATATGAAAAGTGCTATATTGGATCGGGAACAGGTCTGAGTCCGTGCAAGAATTAACAGATGAAATGTCATCTGAAGTGGATTTATGGGGGAAGGAAAGGTTCTGTGCCAGACAGAATTTGCCTGGTTTGCCTGGTTTGGAAATTATGGCAAGGGGGGCTGTTTGGATTGGGCCAAGAAGTGCCTCGGCAGACCTCCAGTCAAAGGGACCGATGTAATGTCCTTTCGAAAGCTCTTTATGTACGGTTTCGTCAAATATAACAGCATGTTCCTTGATGGAAGGGTTATTAGGTGGGATGAAGGAGTGGGTTGGGTTGGTGAGGCCAACAGCGAAGCTGAAACGCAGGCCATCAGGTATGGAGGGGTATTTATGTAGTAGGTTAAATAGATGGAGGTAGTGGTCCTATGCCTCAGGGATGTATGGGGTGAGGGCTTTATGGGCTCTGAGTCTTAGAGCGTCGAGCGGGAGAAGAATGCACTAGAAGCACAGAGGAAGGAAGCGCTGGATTACCTGAGGTTGTGCAACGACCACGTAAGAGCACAGAGTCGGCTTTGACAGTGGTATCTCTGGAAGTGTTTGGAGAACAAGGACAGGTTTAGTGCGCAAATCGTGAGTCACTTGTTGTTTGTCTTGCGTCACCTGCAGGGGGCTGGGGATGATCGTGTATAGGCGAAATACCAGAAAGAGCTAGACGCTGAAACAGAGAGGAACAGGGATGACATTACCCATTTAGAGATGTTGGAGAAGCACTTTCAGGAACGTGAAATGGCCTACGAGGTTCGTTGCTTGTGATTGTTTCAGATCCTATGTCTCAATCACTCGTCGTATCTCTCCCACCCGATTAGGAGGTAAAAGCTGCAGCTGAAGAGGCCATCAAAGACCAAATTGCGCACGGGAAGCAGGCTGTCGGGCTTGAAGAACAACGCAAACATGCCAACACTGAGGGGAAGAAGCTGAAGAAGACGCTTTAGGAGGTGCGCTCTTTTGTCTCCATTTTGGTGTATGATCCTCGCGGACATTGTCTAACTACCCATATAGGACGAACAAGCTAAAGCCACAGCTGAGCGCACGATCGAAGAGAGCACCGCCAAGATCAATCGGAAACAGACAGAGATCGACGAGCATGAGGCAAACCTAAAGAAGGAAGAGGATGCTCTCGAGAGTATTAGAGATAGTTTAAAGGGTACATCATACATGAGCATCGTTCCCCTAGCCTGACTGATGCCCTGCACCTGTAAAAGACAAGACACAGGTTTTCCACGATCAGATCGAGGTCAAGCAAAAAGAGCTTCAGCCATGGATTAACAAGGTCAATGCAAAGAAGGCAGGGATCGGTGTAGCGACGAGCGAGAGGGATGCATTGGCGACAAAGGCCGCCGGTCTCAAAGATGTGGTCAAGAATGCCCAAGACGACTTTGGGCTGCAGCAAGCGACACAACAGGCCAAAATGCCTCTTGAACCACTACCACCACCATCCCCCCGTGGGAAAAAGCCCTCCAACCCAGCCAACCCTTCCACTCAGCTTAAGCACAAGTGTCTGGCCTCTCAGCCATGCCCCATCCGCCTCTCTGACATTGGAAAGGTCCATCACACCTTCCCAACTGGCACGTTCCGAACTCGCTACACCCCACCCTCACTTCCCAAGTTCGTCCTGGATTATTTCTCATCCAACCCTTTCGCCTGGTCCTGGACCACCAAATCAGGCCCCAATGCTGGGAAAACCTTCCACGTTCCCTCCATACCCACCTCCTGCAGAAAGTCTGACCACAGAGTGATCAGATGGACAGTGGACTTGTTCCACTCGTTCAAGGCTCATTTATCCCCCCGTGCTCTTGATGACAAGGGCCGAGTACCTATCCCCACCGTTCGGATCTACCAAAGCAATATGCTCATTCACTTCCGCAACCAGCTCAAAGCCCTCACATCAACCGGCCCTGCTCTCCCCACACTCCCTCCCCACTCAGCCAATCCCCCTCCCAGGCAACCAGCTGATTCAGCAGCACAGCCTCCCCCCAAGCCCAAGCCCAAACCCCCCAAAAACCCCACGGAGCTAGAGCAGCTCCGAGCGGAGGTCACTCGCCTTCGCAAACAACTGGCTTCTCTTTCTTCAAAGCATCCTCCCGACCCCATATCCATCTCACCTATGCGGCCCCCCCCAAAGGCCCACCAATCCCCCCCCCCTCCCCACCACCCCCTGACTCTTCCAGCTCAATGGTGTTCCACCCAGGTTTCCCAGATCGCCCCTCCCTTGACGCCGTCTTCAATCACCCAGGCTG